>JAVIWC010009329.1:0-12896 GCA_031894815.1 Creontiades dilutus | reverse complement strand
TAGAGAGTATATATGGAAACTCCAAATCAGACGTTACAAAGAATAAGAGTCTCATTGTTTTGGGCATATTGTGATTCGTTCAAAATTGATTGTGCATTATGAAATCAAACGCCTATGGAAATTGTGTTGTGAGGCGAGATCGGATTTCACCTTCTTTATTCGTCTTACCAAAAAAAAGTAGAAAAACCATCAACAAGGCCACAGAGGCGTGACAGCGTTCTAAAACTTTCTTTGCATACTTTTGCGTACCTACCTATAGACCTCCTTCCCCTTGATTTGAACAATAAAAAATCGATATTTTTTTTTCGGATCGTAATACCGCGGAAAAGTTGGTAAATGGTATGACTAAATAGGGGAAAAAATATTAAAATTATCGGATGTTATCTTCCGTTCGCGCATGAGCTCTAAAGTTTGATTAAATTTTGAAAAAATTAAATTTTTTTTGGAAATTTTTAATAATTTTTTTTATTACGATATTTAATATGTAATAGGGAAAAATGTCATCTACGACACACTAATGAATTAATATAAAAATACTGGTATTGAGTTTTAACATCTTCCGTTCGCGCATGGGCTGTAAAAATAGCAAAAAAGTGTTGAAAACCTCAAAAATGTGGACTTAGGAAAAATAAATATATACAAGCTTCAACATATTATTGATGTATTATCCAATAAATACAAAGTACATATTTCACTTACGAATAGATTACATGTCTGGTAGTTTGAACTGTCTTTTGTTATCAAAGGCTGGCATCGTGGACCTTGACTTAAGTGTCGTTCTTATGTACCCGTCTCGAGCTGCAGATCCGCAAACCTTAGCAGAAGCCTCGCTCACCAACTTGACGCATCTCTCCACTGCTTGAGTATGGACTGGCATCTTCTGTGATAGGATTTCCCACTTCGGTACTTCTTCTGTTTTGATGTAGGTTTTCAGTTCATCATCAGTGACATCTTTCAATAGAGGCGGCGAAGAAAATTCACAGTTTGTCCAATAATTTAATTCCGTGTAGTCTGTTGCGGAAAAGTTTAGCTTAGGTGCCACGTACGTTCGAATTGTTTTCCTCTTTTGGTCTCTTTCTCTTGCCTTAATGATGCGGCGGAGGCCCAGTTCTCTTATATGTTTTCTGGGATCTTGAGTCATAGTAATCATAACATGTTCTGGATGCGCAAAGAACCCATTTCTCTCTATAACTGGGTCAATTACAGCTTTGAGTTCATCTTTAAGATATCTTGAGGTTTCAATACATTGGTGCACGAGCTTAGGGCCATCAGTAAAAAGTTTGGTCTTCTTAATACAAAACCACATCGGCATATATGACTTCAGAATGAATATTACTATTTCCTGGAACTCAGCAGTTGGATTTTCTTGACTAATGTAGAGTCTTAAAGCACGGTTAGCTGTTGTTAGCCACCTGGAGTGAGACAAAGGTCCTGGATCCCTGATTGATAAATCTTTTGGGCATTCACCTGATTTAATCGCTTCTGATATTTCCAGCAAATACTTCTGATCCTTACTAAGAGTTTTTTTGTCTATCTCAGGGATTTGGCAATCAATACTTTCAAACTGCACTACTGGAAGTGTTTCACATTTGATCAATTTCCCACCAATCGGTCCTTTCAAAGAATTTGGCCCGGTCGACTTACCATCTAAATACTGAAATAAATGGCGGAAGGGTAGTTCATTAAAATGAAGAAGACAAACTGCCCATTGCAGAGGCTTACCTAAGTGTGTTTCAATACGGCGTATTATACCGTTTTTCAATCCGGTGTTAACATTGGTGCCATCACAGCCAATAACGACTAATTCGTCCAAAGAAATGTCATTGCTTGTCAAATAGGATATAATAGAGGTCGCAATATCCTCTGAACTTCCTGAATTCGGGGTCACGTGACCCAGAAATATATTACCAGGTTCTTGTAATGCGCCAGGTTCTCGCTGTGCGCGATCGAAAAACCAAGCCTAATTACGTCTGAATTTTTTTTCTTTAACTATCAGAACATGTATAATCAGATATTAGGTATTACATTATTGATATCTGTAACTATACATGAAAAGAAAATAGGACAAAAATCCGATTTTCTTGTATTTTGGCTATATTTGGATGTCCATGCGCGAACGGAAGATGTTGAAGTGCAATACCGGTATTTTTATATTACTTTATTAGTGTGTCGTAGATGAAATTTTTCACTATTACATATTAAATATCGTAAAAAAAAATTATTACAAATTTTCAAAAAAAAATTACTTTTTTCAAAATTTTGGAGCTTATGCGCGAACGGAAGATAACATCCGATAATTTTAATATTTTTTCCCCTTTTTAGTCATACCATTTAGCAACTTTTCCGCGGTATTACGATCCGAAAAAAAAATCGATTTTTTGCCCTTATGGGTTGTCAAAGTTTTGTAAAATCTTGCAGTCATGATTTGAATTTCTACTAAGCGTTGGAGTGTGCGTGTTTCACGGTGATAGAGCGATTATTGAATTTCAGGAAATATGCATAGAACACGTAAATCGGTTCTCAAGCAAAATACCAATTTGGATTGATCAGTTGATCATATTTGTGCGCCTCCTGAAATTCAATAATCGCTCTATCACCTGTGAAACACGAGCACTCCAAAGCTTAGTAGAAATTCAAATCATGAATGTAAGCCAAATGAATAAAATTGAATAATAAACCCCTGTGAGAGAATTTGCAGCGTTTTTGAGTTCCAAAGCTATTTCGATGTGTCCCTAATAGGACAAATACTTCTTGATGATAACTTTTACATGCTTTAGTAATGTGCTTGTTTTACTTTGGGTAAGTTACTGTTGTGATTCGTTTATGTTAAAAATTGCGGATTGTTGCAAATCGTATTTTTGGTACTTCTGACAGATCCACGTAATTCTGGTACAATTGAAAACCGTAAATTAAATACCAGTTGAGCCTGCGTAATTCAAGCAGGTTATGAAATAATATCCTCAACCAGTCATGAGGGGTCAGCGGTTATCGGCAGGAAAAAGGAAGTGATAAAAAACCACTTACCCTCAGTTTCCTGCAGAACGCCTGATAACGGGGAATTATACCTTCCTGCAATGCGTCAGAATTTCAAATTAGTTCATTAACAGGGTTCTCATTGTAGTTTTACCGTGTAGTGGGATATGCGTGGTCTGGAAGGGTTGATGTCATATTTGACAGTGAGTGAGGTCAGAAATGAATGAGATCTATGAACTGTGGCAATGCATTCAATGAGGTTTTAGATATTTTTGTTCTACTGTTTTTTTTTTTCTTTTTTTTAATGAAGAAAATGTTCACCCTGAGAATTCCATGCCCATCCGCGCATTCCTACGATGCGTAGTTTGTTTTCTCGCCGTACCATCCTGGGGGGGATGTTGGTTGGTTACTTGATTATTTAGTGTTGTCCTCGCCCATCAGGAAAGGATGCAATGACGTAATTTTTGCTAACACCCAGAACAAAATTATTTTCATCGTAAAAAAGTCGGATTGGTGTATTTATTCTGAGAATTTAATTCAAAACTAAAAAACGCTGCAAATTCTTTCACTGGGGTTTATTATTCAATTGGCTTGCGTTCATGATTTGAATTTCTACCAAGCTTTGGAGTGTGCGTGTTTCACAGATGATAAAGCGATTATTGAATTTCAGGAGATATGCAAAGAGCACGTTCTCAACCAAAATACCTATTTGGATTGATCAGTTGATCATATTTGTGTGCCTCCTGAAATTCAATAATCGCTCTATCACCTGTGAAACACGCACACTCCAAAGCTCAGTAGACATTCAAATCATGAACGCAAGCCAATTTAATAAAAAACCCCTGTGAAAGAATTTGCAGCGTTTTCAATGGTTATCAGAATACTTCAACCCGTGTATCGCCTATAAACCCTTTTAGGAGTTCACTCCAGTATCCACGTTCACTACATTACTAGGTTGCTGTAATCAAAACAAAAACAATAATAAACCAAAATAACGCAAATGTTGGCACCATAAATCGGAAATGGTTTGACCTACGGACCTGGGGAGGGGCTCATTCGATTCCTCATGGAAAGTTCTTCATAAAGAGTCCAAATTTTGGGCCGCTTCGACTTTTTTTCAGGTTTTTAGGGATTTTACAAAACTTTGACAACCCTTAAAGGGTACTTTAAATCAAGTGAGAGTGCTGGCTAAAGAATTGGGGCGTTGACGGACCAACATTGATTTTTCCTGAAAATTCCAGGTTTTTTGCTCCAGCCGTTTGGGAGAAATCGTGCGTACGGCGGACGGACAGAAAATTGTTTATTGCAGATTTGGATTCTACACCATTTGCAACGTAAACCATAAATTTTCAGGGGGGTTAAAACATTTTTTTTTTTTTTTTTTTTTTTTTTTTTCAAGAGCGATTACAATGGTTTATTATTGAATAATAAACCAAAATGAAAAGATAAGACTTGTATTTCCAATATTTTTCAGGTATCTAATGGCTTTGACCTATTGAGTAATAGGAACAATTTCATCACTTAAATTCACTGAAGGCTGATTGTAAGCGTTGTTGAGGTTTAAAGCTCATTCCCGTATACAGCGGTCCAGTTTGGGAGAAAAACTTCTGACATCGCAACGGATTTAATATCCTTGTATTTTATATAATCTACTGATACTGAAAAATAACCCTACAAATATGGTGTGAAGGAAAAGGGCCGTTTTTCCGGATAGATTACTAAAGTTCATTGTTGAAGTTAATGAACCGACATTTTTCAGCGACATAATCATCAAATTAACCCGGGACACCTGCTGTTCGTGCCTACTTTGTCTGCTACTGACACCAAGAATGCTATTGAAAAGTCGTGGACAATGAGAATATGTAGATGCGAACGCGCGTTGAGGGACATCCGCCCCAGTGAAGGACGGAGTCACGAGAACAGGTGAAGTGGAGTGAAGGGGGCAGCGCTCGCTGGTGGTGCGAATTATGTTCTTTGTGTTGAAGGTCCATATCCCGACTGATCCTCCGCCTTGTGTATATGGATTCACAGTCTACAATCTTATTAATAGGATGGGTACTGCAGTGGTATGCAACTTGACCGCAATGGGGTGTATAGGCATGTCAGGCCTGTCCTATGTATTGCCAGCCGGGTTCGAATTAAGACTATTGACGTAACATTTCGCGGGAATTACCGTTTTGTCCGTCAGGAGGAGGATGAAATTCGAATATTGAACTGGCGCCTGCAGCTAACGATATCTTGAGCCGCATTGGCAGTCCTGCTTACGGATTTTTAAAATCCCTAGGTTACCCTACGAATAGTCCATAAAATCTGCGCGAATTTCCTATCTTAAAATGATCTGAAAATGACCTATGACAGCTAAAAAACCGATAAATTTATAATTTGTTGTTATGAATATTAGTCAGATATGTTTTTTCATTGGAAGCTAGAGTCAAGTTGAGACTGTTGCTACGCTATTCCTTGCCTAGCTCACCGACTTGCTCAGGAAGCGGGATGGATTTTAAGCCTCGTCGCAGTGCGTACAAAAAAAATTTATATGGGCGCCACTCCTCTAATATCCATTTCACTATAAACCAAATAGTGGAGGATTTGGGAAAAATTCAAATTAAAAACAAAAGATTAAATAATAGAAATGGAGTAAAATGAATTTATTCTTCTAATAATGAATTCCTACCTAGCCTAGCCAATGCCACTCCATCGCCTCGCACCTCAATCTATCTGAACTTGAAAAAACTAAATTAAACTAAATTAACTTAATACTAAATATGGCGATCTGGAGAGTGAGAGTTCCGATCAAAGAGAGGGTTGCTGGCCGGAACTAGGACCCCTAAAATATAAAAAAATAAATTTAAACAGAATTCACTCACTTCTGACGAGCAGACCGATATTTTGACATAATTAATGTGTAGGTACGTAATCCTCACCAAAAGTTTCTTCGAAAACCAACGTCTACGTATCCGTTATACTCAATGAGAACGTGGTGATAGCACCTGGAGAGGTATAATTACATTTAAATTCTGTACTTTACATAAAAGAAAGTTCCTACCTACTCAAAATGATATGCTATCCTTACATCATTATTGAACAAAAAAAATGTGAAATAGAAAAGAAACTTCAATGAAATTATTTCAAAAAGATACTCATTGGTAATAGAACAGTAGTTAAATGAATCGAACTCAGTGTGAAAGAAATTAGTACAATAATAATGATAGGTACATAAAAAAATATTAAGGTAAAAATAAATTAAGGTACCTGGTTGAAATATTTGGCAAAATTCTTATTCCTGCCGAGCAGTTTATAATATAACAGAGATTAGCCAATTAATAGATGTATATAAATCCGATTTCGAGTTGAGAGCTTTAAATCCTGCAGTGCAGATGTTATCGATGTGGACGATGGAGCAAGATTGGCTGGTTACCCTTACCTAAATAGGTTTTGTTGCAACCGGTCGACCGATAACGGACCGTTGGTTGTTACAGATAAAGGGAAGAGTTCATATTCACAGCTTAAGCGTGGGCAACTGCATTGAGCGTAACAATGTTGACGAAATCATTTCGCGGTAAATGTCCCGTTTTGTCAGTCAGGGCTGATAGAAATCTTGATATTGAATTGACGCCTGCAGCGAATGATATCCTGATCCACATTGGCTACCCTGCCTACGGGTTACTAGAATCCCTAGATTACCCTACGAATAGTCCGTAGAATCTGCTCAATAAATCACACAAATTTCCCAAGTTGTGGCCTGAAAATAACTAAAAATGGTTTATGACAGATAACACATCGATAAATTTCTCATTTGTTGTTGAATATTTGACATAAGAAGTTCATCAACAAAGAACTAGAACGTTACAAAATGTATGCACTAAACTATTACGAACAGTGTGCTTGAATTTCATTAATGTTTGCTGGCAAATAAATAATAATGCAAACAAGATTAAAATGAAAAATATTTGTTGTTAATCATTATTTCTCTGAATCGCTATTGGAAAACCCGAATCATCTTCACCATCATTGGAACTGGCTTCAACATCTACGGTGAAAAGTTCAACACCAGCTTCAATAATACGGTCTTTATCGCTTTTTTCTTTTGCATTTCCTTTACATGCTCGCAAAACTTCTTTTTCTTAATTTCAACTATTGCAGAAGTTTTTTTCCTGAACTGATATTACTTCACTGCGCGAAACTCGCAAATTTCGTTCCGAATTACGAGTTAGTGAAAGAATTTATCGGCATCGATATTTTCCAATCTGTGTTTAGTTGGTCTAACGAAATTAGGGTTACCAGTTTGAGCTCTTTCTGTATTAGTGGAAAGTACAGTAACTTGGGCTATGAGTTCCCGCACATTATATTTTCTGTAATTTTCGTTCTTTTAGTTGTAAATATTTCTTCTTTCCGATGCAGTACCAACCAGAAAGTGGTTTCTAGTACTTGATCCCTCAAAGGTTTTCCACTAAGGAGCAAACTATTTTTGGTCTCTTTCTAGGCTCGTGCTCCATGGTTGTAACTGCAATAGAGTAGGATATACAGAAATACCACACACTAACAGTGCACTGGTATTTTAAAATAGATGTTGGTTTAGAAATAGAGGAATACGTTTCAAACATAAGAGTAAGTTTGAGAAACAAGTCAAAGTCAAAATGGCTGCGTGTGAAAAGTTTGTTTATGCTGCACGGCCAATTGTTTGGTGCTGCCAACAAAACAATTCAATGTTTCCTGCTGTTTTTTATCAAGGTTGAACGAACAGCTGCTACCAATTTCACCCGGTACGTTGCAAAAGTCGGCTGCCATCATTCTATCGAGAAGGTTATAACATACATGGTGGCAATCCCATGTACTACTACTTGAAGTTTGTGTCCAAACTCCAAACCTTCAAACGTTGATTATGCCGCTACGCATGCAGCTTATGGCATCTTAAGCCTTATTGGCAACCCTCTAAGGGTTTCTAAGCACCTCATGCTACCCTACAAATAGTCCGTAGATTACCATAGGGAACTTAAAAAGTTGCTGTTCTGTTGTATCAACTGGTAAAAAGGCTGCCAATAGTCAAGACAGTTAAAAACTTGCTGATAGATCACTAGTTATCTGAAGATAATGGTTAGGAAAAGTAAATGAATCGGGCATATGGACACCAAAAACCCTAGGGTCGACACTGGCAAACTTAATTGAGATCCCCTTTACTACTTTTAGAAGTTTATGTTAAAACATTGATTATTCTCAAACCCCTCCTGTTTTCTGCGGAGGATTTAAACAGGATAAAAACCGGTATTTGATGTTTCTGAAAGAACTGTACTGGAAAAACTTGATTGTTTTTTACTACACTTATATGCCATATGGTGCCCGATTCAGTTGATCACTTAACACCTAGCTGTCACGAAATAGATTCCAGTTCATACGTTGTGATTACTCCTAAGTAAATATAACGCCGCTGGTCGTGTCATGTACTTGAAAAACAGATGCTTAACGTTGATTTATTAGAGGGACAGTTCTTAAAAGATGTGAACGGAAAGTGGCTCCTCGACTTGACTGCTTGGGATGCCAAGCAGGAGCCTGGAAGTTGTCGGAAGGGGAATCTTAACGATCTAAACATTCGGAAGGGTCCAGCGCCAAGAGGGCGTGAGCTGGTCGATTTATACTACGCAGTCAACCGCTCCGCACAACAAACCCGTCTGTTTTTTTTCAAACTAGAATGTAAATGGTTAAAGGTAATGGACGTTGTCCATTTCTATGAATTGAACGAAATTTTTCATAACAAAAAAGTGTTATATGATTGGTGATCACGTATTACGACAGGAAAATGACGTTCGCTATTTGTGTGTGGTCCTTGCCTGTCGTCTCTTGTTCTCAAACCATATCTTGGCCGTATCTTGCCGTGCAATCGGGTCTGGGGATTTACGAAGCCAGACGCCCCCAGAGATTTTGATTATGTACCAGCTATAATGACTTTTTACATAGCGCTGGTGATTCCAATTTTGGAGTAGGCCTCGTTTGTTTGGATTCCATTTTGTCAGTTCCACATCAACCAAGTTGAGACGTTTTCGTCGCAGGTTCTTTTGATGGGCATCACACAAGCTTCACATTGCTCTTGAAGATCTTGATAAATCCTTGGCTGTTGAAATTGACCTGTTCAATCCCTTAGCTCGCAGAGTCTTAGCACATGTATGGTTTCTGCTGGGATCGGTTCGCGACTCAGTGGATCCACCAACACTCCTGGCTCAGATTAAATTTCTCTCCCCTCGCTATGGATCACGTTCCCATGATCTCTTCTGGGCATCATTCTCCCCCCTCCTCCCATCCCTGGTTACTTATATAATTGCCCAATATCCAGATATCCCGAGTGGTGAATCAAGCCCTCCAAGATTGTCCCGATTTGAATATTTTCAAACGATCAGCGAAAGAGATTAAAAACACAGTAATACGCAGTTCTTGGATATAACTTTTTACTGTCTCCCCGATCAGTATTTGTATTTCTCATTTTTAACTACAGTAAATACTAAGTTTCCTTGCCAAAATCTCACTTGCTACAAGCAGATCTCACTCCCTACAATTTAAGGGGCTATTGGCTGGATATTGTAGGGAGTGAGAGAGTAGGGAGTGAGGTTATAGCCTTTCACCGCCTTTACAGGTCACAAATCAATTGAAACTGGCCAACGAACTTCCAACTACTACCCTAATTGTCAACAAGTGCGATCAAGTTTCACTTGTCACAGTCAGAATGTTATTGTAGTAGGGAGTGGGAGTTAGAAAACCCACACTGCTGCCTCCAGGGATGGTTTTCCCGGTAGAACTTGACTGGGAAGGTCTAGGCAAAATCCAACCGCGAGCGTTGGGACCATCTTGAATAAGGGATACCAACAAAACAGAAGCAACTTCATAAACACCCTTTTCTGTCAGTTGGGGGCTACTTTTCGAAACATTGTAGGTAGTGAGGAAAAACCGTGTGACACTGAAATAGTGGGCTGATAAGGCTACTTGATTTGATCCAATTTTTTTCCTGAGGCGGATATCCATTGTAGATGGTATGTTCTTTCATAGTGTAAGTGGATATAACAGCCCCAATAAATATTTTGCTGAGTAGTGACGACGGAAGTTGTATACCTCTGGTTAGTGACAGCTGTAGGGAGTGAGAAATACGGACTTAGGTATTTTCTCCTGGGTCCTGTAGGCACAACTTTTACATTCTTTTCCATGGAACATGTACATCCACATAGGAGAATATTTTAAAACACTTACAAAACTGTATTTAGTTGAAATTTGACGGCAATACTGATCAGTGACATAAATGTGACCGAAATTTTGAAACAATATATTAATGTAATATTGTATTGGGCTTGTCGAATTAAATAAATATACGGTTAGGACAAACTGTTCTTGCAATTGAAAGAAAGTAATGTATTCATGTTTGGTTACGAACCTGCTAGGGTTCGATGCTACAATTAATTTGCAACTAGAAGGGACTCTTTTTTTCAGAGGCTTCGTTTCCGCATTCGTAGCTTCAATAAAAAGGTTGATATGCTCTTACCTTAATGAAACCCCTAGTTATCCCCTGAAACATAAAAAATCAACATCTTATCTGTTTTCGAGATGATTTCTGTTTCTGGACTACAAATAGTTTCTCAATCTACAGAGTAACTATTTTCTTTAATTTAACGAATTTGTCATTACGCATTTTCGTTTTCTCAGCTTCAACCTTCAGCTCTTATCTCAATTACTCGTTTAGAGTTGCAAAAATAAACATTAACGCTCGCTTTGTAACCGAATAACGTTTCGTTAGAGCTAAAGGCAACAATAGCGTTCTCAAATAAAAACAAAGTCGCAAACCTAAATAATGGCTCAAGGTTATGACCTGTAACGACGGGGAAGAGTGTACAGTATAGTTTGATCCTTATATTTTTATGTTTTAATTTCTCTTGTTCAGTTATGACTCGCCTCGCCTATCTACAAAATGTATTTGGTTCGCAATTATTCAATAAAGATACCGCCTTCTAAGATGCTATTATAAAGTTCTATCCTCTTCTACGTTCGGAAGATCAACTTTCACTCGCGTTTGGCGTTTCAGATCATTCTAAACAAATTTATTCTCTTGTCTGTCTGTCGTGTGTCCGTAGATTATCGTTTCCTGTGGTCCTACAGTTTTTCCGCCGATTTTGAGGAAATCTTTGAGAAATGTGCGGGTTAGGTTGTATGGTCCCCTATGAATTTCATTTCTCATAGGTAAATCCGTACCTCACTCCGCGCATGCGCTAACGTAAAATCCACCAAGCATAAATCTCTCAGGTTCTAGTGGTTTGATTTTGCTGCAACTTGGAGAATAGATGATTGATAACTTATCATGCGATATAACTCGATGACGTCTTTGTTGTATTCGTTATGGAATTAGCTTGATGGAACTGCAATGCGTATTGCATTCGTGTTGGCTCACCCAATGGAAGGCGTTGGTGTCTGGGAGGGGGGTGGGGGCATCTCCCTTGGGATTTCATCGTTGTTTTAGCAAACAATCGTATCTTCGCACGAAATATAAATTCCTGTCACAGTCTTTCCACTTTACAAGAATTTCCGCTAACATACTGCCTGTTAGCTACCGTAATAACAAACGTTCGGGAACCAAACAAATCGGTTTCGAAGGGTAGCACAGTTTTTGAAGTAGAAGGATGTTTTGGAGGTTCAGCCTGAAGCGTACTGTGCCCCAGAACTCGCTGTGGCTAGATAATTCGTGGGATAAGTTTATAACCTACACAAGACCGAAGCAATAAAGGTAATTACATTATGATTCATGTAAAGCGAGTAAATAGGTGATTTCTAGTACATAAACAGAAAAATGTTTTGAACCAGGAATAAATATCATACAAGGTTTATGTCAAGTACCTAATTTTTGAACGCAGCAGCCGTTCCTCGTCGGACGATGACGAGGAATCGTCAAAAAAACGCTACAAATTCTTTCACTGGGGTTTATTATTCAATCGGCTTGCGTTCATGATTTGAATTTCCATTAAGCTTCGGAGTGTGCGTGTTTCACAGGATAGGGCGATTACTGAATTTCAGGAGATATGCATGGAGCACGTAAATCTGTTTTCGACCAAAATACCTATTTGGATTGATCAGTTGATCATATTTGTGTGCCTCCTGAAATTCAATAATCGCCCTATCCTGTGAAACACGCAGACTCAAAGCTTAGTAGAAATTCAAATCATGAACGCAAGCTGATTGAATAATAAACCGAGTGAAAGAATACTTATTTACCCCAGTAATAATATTGAATAATAAACCCCAGTAATAATATTGAATAATATTTACCTATATATTATCAGAATGCTTCAACCCGTGTATCGGCTACTAACTACACTACAAGTATTCACATCGGCTATCACTCCAGTATCCACATTCACTACAACTCGACGCTATCGGCCGGACATCACTAGGTTACAAACAAACAATAATAAACGAATCCGGCCGTTTCGGAGATATCGGGACGGCGGACGGACGGAAAAATTTTTATTGAGATTCGGATTCTACACCCTTTGAAACGTAAACCAAGAAATTTTCAGGGGGGGGTTAGAATTTTCTTTTTTTCCCGAGGATTACAATGGTTTATTATTGAATAATAAACCAAAATCAAATTATTTACGGCAGAGTTCAAAATATCCATCTCGAAATTGGGTCCGAACGAAGGGAAAAAAAAACAAAGATGGCGAGACTTTTCAGCCCGTTAACAAGTTAATTGACAAAACTCGGCCGATTAAAATTTACGAGCCGTTAATACTAACGGGCGTTGGGGGGTGGAGAAAGAAAATCGGTCTAACGACGGCGTTAAATTCAGGCGTTAGCCTAAACGGCACGTCAAACTGGTTGGTGAAAGTGGCCCTTAGTCGTATGTTTTTTATAGTTATAACGTTTCTTATTATTAGATGGCTTTTCTAGCAAAACAA
>JAVIWC010009328.1:0-13207 GCA_031894815.1 Creontiades dilutus | reverse complement strand
GGGTGCGGCATACAATAGCACAATAATTCGGGTGCAAACATACCAAAACCGAGCTCTCAGAACCATAGCAGGAGCACCCTGGTGGTACATGAGGAATGTTTCTATACATCGGGACCTCAACATCCCAGAGGTCGCTGATATACTGCCTACATCATACCAACAACTTCATAGATCAATGATCAACCATCATAACGAATTACTAACCCACATAACCAGCAATCCACCACCACCCAGGGACCAACGAAGGCTCAAACGCAAGAGGCCCAGACTTGCTTTAAATATTCACCACCCTAAACGACGAAATTGTTCAAATATTCACTCGTTAAACATTGTTAAAACACGTAGTTCCTTTCTTTAGCTTATTATGATACAAAATTCAATAATTTTCTTAAATAACGCACACATTTACGCAAGGGCTGACACTGGGCAGTAACTGGCATCGTGTTTATGAGGGATGTCTCTCTTTGATGACTATTGCGCTAAACTGTACTGCAATATATATTTACAATAAAGTTGTTTGAAAAAAAAAAATGGTTTTCCAGTCGATTTTTAAATTCATGAATAAGGAGAAAAAAGATACACACCCCGCTGAAGTATGAATTTAATTTTAAGATAGTGAAATCAATAGGTACATCTACATGTATATATTTAGTCTTGACAGGGAATTTCAGTCGACAGGAGTGATATTAGTTACAATGTAGCTTTCTGTGCACACTAATGTGCTTGACTTAAATTTCATCGAGCCGCATCGTGACATCACAAAGTGGTACGGTGTAATCTATAAGTACGAGCGATTTTTAACTAACAAACATAAATAATTTTGAACTATCCCTAAAAAAAATACAAAAAAGCTGACGTGATAGAGTGCTTTTTTAATGAAAACATGCTTTACTGAAATCGAACTGCACTATTCATTTATAAAATTGAAATGTTCAAATTTTGAGGTTCAAGGTAAATGTACCAGGTTCCCATTAATTATGAAGAATCCGTAACATGTGGTCATTTAAACAGTTCCAGGGTCGTCAACAAGATGAACATATTTATAAATAATCCGTTAGACTTGGTCATTTAAACAGTTCCAGGGTCGTCAGCAATATCAACCAATATATGAAGATTCCGTAAGGCTTGGTCATTTAGGCAGTTCCAGGGTCGTCAGCAGATGGTTGTCAGGAGGCTTGATAGTTACTTGATAGTTGCAGGCTCGTCCATTTATTAAATGTGGTTGGGCTTCCTGAAAGACAGTATGAAATGATTTCAAGTCAACAAATGCGCAGTTCATACGTTGAAATTCACACTACATGTACATTTTCTTTTGTAAATGTGTACACAGCCTGACGAAATAGGGAAGAAAACGTTTTCCTAGTGTTACGTGATATAGAACACTCTACTACTGTACTATATGGACTAATACTTGCTGGTAGAAGTGATTATAATTAGATTACCTATATACCTATATGGGAACTCACCTTCAATATTTCGATTATTCAGGTTGATTATATACATGTACCCCGACTTTAAATTATTCGGACTGGCCTTTTAGTTTAGAAGAAATTGTGTACTATTCTCTAAATATGCATAACGTTATGGTATGAACCTACTAGGTATTTTCAAGATATTACGATCGGTTACATTTTCTATTTGCTCGTTAGGAACCGGAGTTGCAATACTGTTGGGTGCTAGGGTTTACTCAAAATTTTCAAAAATGTTACTTTTGCCCTCTTCCTACCTTTTTTTGGGATCATACAGCTATCTTCAGGCCTAGTGGTTTCAATTCACAAAAAACTTGAGTTGAACTGAAACATTGGATTTCACTAGGAAACCCTTCCATTTCATTTGGAAAAACTTGTATTTGATTGAAAAAAGTTGCAAGCAAAAGGTCCTACTACCTCTGTAATTGATTGCAATTAAATTTCCATCTTTGTAATCGGATGATTGAGGTTGCGCGACACTAGAATAATATCTTAAAAACAATTTTACATTCTTTTTAGCGTTGCGATGGACGTGAAGAGTTCCTCGCCCCGAATCTTGGATCAAGCGCCCCTTACCAGGAGCTGATAGGCTTCCACGCGTTACTTCCGAGTATTGCAGGTTAACTGATCGTCTATCTTCTCAAAAATTGAAACCCTACTCCATTTCATACAATATTCCGTCAACTGTATTCAAACGGACGAGCCCGAAATTGGTAGGTGTTTAGTAAAATCTGAAGGAGATTTTGAATTCGATTTTAAAACCTTAGTCCCTTCATGGTTATTTTCGCGATTTTTCATCAAAATTGCTCAAAAATTATCTCTGTTTAATCCCTTTCAAACCTACTCTCTAAGGGGTTTTTCGGGGTGCTGAACACGAATCTGAAGTCCGTTTTTCGATAAAACGCTTCCTTCATGGTTATTTTCGCGATTTTTCATCAAAATTGCTCAAAAATTATCTCTGTTTAATCCCTTTCAAACCTACTCTCTAAGGGATTTTTCGGGGTGCTGAACACGAATCTGAAGTCCGTTTTTCGATAAAACGCTTCCTTCATGGTTATTTTCGCGATTTTTTATCAAAATTGCGCAAAAATTATCTCTGTTTAATCCCTTTCAAACCTACTCTTTAAGGGGTTTTTCGGGGTGCTGAACACGAATCTGAAGTCCGTTTCTCGATAAAACGCTTCCTTCATGGTTATTTTCGCGATTTTTCATCAAAATTGCTCAAAAATTATCTCTGTTTAATCCCTTTCAAACCTACTCTCTAAGGGGTTCCTTCAACTGAAGGAAACAGCTTTTGCTAACACTACTCCCTTAAAACTACCTATATAGTGGATTGCAAACAAAAAGATGACTGAGGTTGTGCGACGCCATATGACGTTACTACGAACGTTTTTTCCTAGTTTCCTGGTTCCTGAATTACTTTTATTTCTACTGCTCTTCCAAAAAACGTGCTGGAACTTGTCAAACCTCAGAAAAACTTGCAAATTCAATCAGCTTTCTAATCGTATGGTCAACTTTGCTATTTCGCGGTCTCTTGGAGAAATTCCAGTGTGAAGGCGAAAGAACGTTCGGGACCTTCCACCCTGTATTTTAACGCAGATCGAAGATGAAATTGAGACCACAAGTGATTTCAGTCGTTCTGTATATTCCATTTGTAAACTACTGATGACTCTTTAGTTCTAAGCTATGGGAACCAGACTAACTGCAAAAATTGGTAGTTTAATATTGGCCGTGCTTGATTACATGATTAACACTTATGTAAAAACAACGTCATACAGGTTTTTTAGTTAATCCATAAAGAACTGTAGATACCTGTGTGATTTACCTTTGTAAAGTTGCCTATGCACACCTATGGCGACGCTAATTGGTGGTATCTGAGAGATAACTTTATCCGCTGGATAGTTTAGCATTGAAAATGTCATTGCTTTTGTCATTCGGCGGTACATGAGTAAGATGGTACAAACTGTGCTGTTTTCTCACCTCTTGGAAGAAGCCCACAGATTGCAATAAAATGTTGATTTTGGTATATTGTCTTCAATAATAAATCTTTATAATCCGGCAAACAAACAAAAATTGAATGATAGCTTCTGAGGGACATCTGCAATCATATGAGGGCATTCATGATCAGCTGAGAGGCACAAAAGAAACACTGTAGGTAGGAGTCACGGCCACACCATACTCTCCTATAACCCGGTCATAAATCAAGTAGCTAAAGATCCAAATTTGAACCAAATTGATAGACCACATTCGAACTATAAAAAACCAATTTTACGACTGTTTGCATTGTACGTTTAAATTCCTCTTTTATTAAGTGTTTGTTCAGCGAAATGGGTGTGCGGTTAGGGGAAGAAATGAGACTCACCAAGACGACCTTCATGATGATGCTGAGTCTACACAACGAATGACTTGATGGGTAGCAAGTAAAGGTGGGTTTTATACCCGCGGGTCACTGGGACGTAAGACCCGGGTGACGGAGGTGGAACTGGGATTAGATGAGGAAGAGGAGGAGGACGAGGAAACCTCATATTAATTAGGATTCCCGGTCGTTGTTACGCTACGCGCTGGGGGCTCGAAACCGGAAATGTCCGACTCTGTTTAGCGATGCTGCGCTCACTTCCTTCCTCGGACGTCTTCCGAAGCGGCTCCCGCCCTCGTTTTTCGATGCCCACCGGGTCCGCCGAGATGGTAATCGGGAGAGGGCGAGCCGTTGACCGCCGTTCGTCACTCTTAACGAGCCGCTTCCAGTTTCGTGGATCCCTCCGATAGGAACCGTCCAAGTCACTCGCGGCAAAGTTGTGAAAACCCATTTCAAGAAATCCTTCATGACAATACGTTGATGACATCATTATTTTGCCATAAATATGTCTTTTGACTGGGGGTCAAGGAATTTTCGCAACACTTTTTGTTCTCCACCCTAAATGCAACGCTCCGGAACACAAACAAGATTACCATCAATGCTACCAAATCGGTTTTCATGGATATAGCAAGAAAAACAGAACCACAATCAACATCGAGTGACCCTTTGATATTACACAGTTGCAATTACTCACCGTGTTACTGTTCAAAAATCGAAAAAGTTAATCGCTTAGTTTATTTAGAAGTGGAGTTTGATTCTCACATGAAATGGACCCACCACATTCAAAATTTCTGTCAAAAGCTAAGGAAATGTGTATATACCCTCTATAGAATAAAATGTCTATCAGAAGAGCTAGAGATCAACATTTATCAGGCGCTGCTTGAGTCAATCTTACAGTGTGCGATTGTGATATGTGGGAGCACTTTCAAGTAGTACCTAATTCATAAAATTTTCAAGATTCAAAAAATGACATTAAGGGTATTGTACAATAAACCCAGGCGGCATCCCAGTGATACATTATTTCATGATTTGAATCTGTTAACTGTCCACCAATTGTACACATTAAATATGGTAAAACTAATCCGTAAATACAAAAATATATATTTTGCTGATGTGAGACAGCGGCAATCGAAATCATACAGACTCAAGTTGCGGATAGTAAACAATACATTTGCTTAAATTACGAAAAAATACATGCAAATAGTCAATAAAGATTTTGAAAAAAATTAGAAATCTGATGAAGATAAACAGTGAGGATCTATTCAAAAAAGAAACTTATGAACTAATCAGAGATAACCCATGTGAGTACTTTATAAATAAAATTAATGATTATATAAGATTAGCAGCTATATAAATGCGTTTATACTAAGCACATCATTTCATGGAAGTGGAATCTAAATTTTAATAATTAATGTGGTGTAAATATAGTGTTTATAATAAAAATGAGATGTAAGAACCAACTCCAGGCTGGGCCACAGTGTTACAGTAATCAGTTATTATTCAAATGAAGAATGTAACATGTAAAATTATCTATCTTTAGATTATTATGAACTTGAAAAGTGAAAGTTAGGTAGAAATCAATGAGGTTCATTTTTTCATAAAATAAACCGTAATTTTTCTGTTGATTTGCACGTTTCTGTTTATTGTCACGTACAACAATGCGTGATCCGCGTTTAATTACAAGAAACAGAATGTGAAACAAGGTGACTCATTATTTACCACGAAATATGATGACCCTGTCACTTGTCGTGTGTACTTTGACAAACTTGTAGATTCAATAATGTTTCTGCTTCATTTTCCTTGTAACAGTCCTTTACAGATAGAATTTCAACAACGAGGCAGTCTTCACATGCACTCACTGTTGTGGTTGTGCAATGAGACAAGAGAGGTTGTCGATGAGAATATGTCAGCATCTATACAGGTGGTTGACCAGTTGTGCTGCGTGAATCCATAACAAGCACAGTTCCAATAATTCTATGTGGTGATCTCAATGTGAATTTGAAGACCTCAAAAGGTACAGAATTTGTAACTTTCATCCGTGAAACATTCAATCTGCAGTTGAATAATGATCCAGCTACCTCTATAACCCGAAACAATACAATCATTGATGCTATATTCACAGGATATGTAGATCACATGGAAACAAGACATTTTATCTCATGTTTTTCTTATCATAAACCATTATTGACCATTACTAACACTACCGCATTATAGAGGACGTTTAAAACTTGTCCGGCGGTAAAAACAGACGATTATCAATAGGTTCAGGTCGTAAAATCAATAGCTTGTGCATGAGAATGTTTGCGGAATTTTCATGTGTCAATTTTTGCGGACGTTATCCCGAAATTCCTTTTCTCTCTTATTCTATTTCAACAAGAAAAAAAAAAACAATTGTTGGAGCAAGTTCAGTTTTAATATTCACTACTCACTCAGAATCCAACGAAATCGTCTCGGTCATCTTGAAATCACAAATAACGAAGATTAGCTAAATAATTTGCGGGGTTTCGGCAGTTTTAATCCAGTTTCCTCGATAGGGTTTTACTCGAGAAACACTAGGGTAAAAGACAAAGTTCAGTAATCTTCGTTATTTTTCCCATCTTTTCTAGCTTAAACAGGTTTAACTGTTGGGTAAAAGTGGACCTTAAGAGAGGTTTCGCAGCGCTTAGTAGTAGAGAGTAGTAGAATAAATTGTGATGGTTGTACTTGTGTAAAAAGAAGAATGATGTCCCTAACTACATTCATCTTCTGGTCTACAACTTGGATTGTCTCAAATATTGGTCGTGCAAAATTAAAATTGCGCCAGTCCATTCATAATTCACATTCAAAACCGTGATTATTCAATTTTAAAAGTTTCAACGAAGTGTTCTATGCCTGTAATTGGTCAGAATGGTGATGAATAATTATAATTTCTAAAACAACAGAGGTAAACGTGTGTTTCGCCTGGAGCTACAAGTTGAACATTTTTTGAAGGCTAAAGTTGGACAACTCCCCTTGAGGAAACTTTCCTCAATTGGTTTATTATTCAATAATAAACCATTTTAATCGAAAAAAAAATCTGAAAATTTCATGGTTTACGTTTCAAAGGGTGTAAAAATCTGCAATAACTTGGTCCGCCGTACGCCGTACGCACGATATCTCCGAAACGGCTTCTGAAATTTTCAGACCGACGCTTACTCAATTTAAAGTGCCCTTTAAGGGCTGTCAAAGTTTGTAAAATCCCTAAAAACCTCAAAGCAAGTCGAATCAGCCTAAATATTTACCTATTTGAAGAACATACCATGAAGAATCGAATGAGACCCTTCCCACGTCCGTAGGTCAAACCATTCCCGATGTATGGCCCGATTTATGGTGCCAACATTTAAGTTTTTTGGTTTATTATTGTTTGTTTGTAACCTAGTGATGCCGATAGCGTCGAGTTGTAGTGAATGTAGATACAGGAGTGATAGCCAATGTGGATACTAGTGGTTTATAGCCGATACACGGGTTGAAACATTCTGATATGCATGAAACGCTGATAATATATAGGTAAATATTATTCAATATTATTACTGGGGTTCATTATTCAATATTATTACTGGGTATTCTTTCACCTGTGAAACACACACACTCCAAAGCTTAGTAGAAATTCAAATCATGAACGCAAGCCAATTGAATAATAAACCCCAGTGAAAGAATTTGCAGCGTTTTTTTTTTTTTTTTTTTTTTTTTTTTTTTTTAGAGAACAGTTACTTGGGTAATGCTGCATTTCCGTAAAATTTATAGTAAGCAGTTCTGGGATCATAAACTGGTTACATTTCAAAACAATATAGTGCAGATACAAAATGTTACGAATATAATATAAGTACAAATATATAACAGCTAACAAGCAAATGCCAAGGTTTCAGTAACCAGATTAGATGCCAGGCTCATCAGACCTCGCCAACGCAGACCGCCGAATTTCCACCTCTGTCTCTAATTTATTTTGATTGGCGATTGGATTCCCTGCGAGATGTTATATGTTATAATATAATATTATTACATATTATGAGGTTCGGGAGCTAGAGATAATCAAAAACAGGGTGGTGGAGAGATATCAGTAAGGCTGGCAGATTTGTCTACGGGAAAGGCCATTTAACCCTTTTCTTGGCAGAAAAACGAATCTTCTCAAACCAATTGAAATATTTTTCTTAATGTTAAAAAACATATCTAGAACATGGGAAAAATAAGGGAAAAATTGATTTTTGCTGATTAACTTGATTAATCTTCATTTTAATGAATGATCCATTGGTGGATCATTGCCAAGTTTGGTGTACATCGATTTTGTAATTCAACTACTCGAATATCTTAGTTCTACAATGGAACGGAGATGTCAAAGAAGGAACAAACATCATTTGATAGTAACATTTTAACATTTATTTATTACATAATGACTATATAGAATGAGTGGTTATCACATTCAGATATAATCTTCTTCCTTCACTGATATCTGGTGGAGCAGAACCTTTTCTCATCGAGTTTGAAGTTTCTATACATAAGAACCTACAACAAAAAGAGAAAATAGACGTTAGAAGAAAACATTGATTGATTTAAATGAAGAATTGAAATGAAGGCGTTAGAAATTTGAATGGCTAAGTTGTTACTCTAACCTGTCAATGATCCACTGGTGGATCATTCAATTTTTCATTTTTATTTCCTATGAAACCAGATTTTTGCTTGAAATAAGATCTTTTCTCTCAAGTTAAGTAATGAAGGAAACTAAAGGAGTACGGTCGGTTTCACAAAAATGGGAACCCAAAAATCCTACTCCTTCAGGTTGTAATCATGAATGAACGCCCTCATTAAAGAGGATCGGCAATAATTTTGAGAGCAAGGTAGGTAGACACAGCTCATGGACTGGTGGAACAGCTGACATGTTCAGAATTGTATGTCTATGCTGATTATATCTTCAATGTTATTATGTCGTTCTCAGGTAGCAAGTAATAACTAGGGTAAAACTACATCGAAAATGAAGTAGAATGCCGCCAGAGTGGGGCTCCTATCTCAGTCCATTGAATAGTTATGATTTTTTTAGTGCTTTCACGGTCAACTCCGACCTCACGTCATGAAATCGAGTTTTCTGGAACACTGAAGCGTCCATTTTAATTTTATTATACATTTTCGGATTCAGCATTAAATTTCCTATAAGATAAACATAATTTCAACCTTATAAAATTTCGATAACTCTGTTCATAATCGCAGTGAAAGGAAAATTTGAAAAATCTGAAATTTTTCGATAAAATTCGAAACAGAGCCGACGTTCCAAAAATAGGCCAAGAAGTTGTCAAATCTCATAAAAACTTCCTCATTTCATGAGCTTTCCAACGGTATACTCAATTTCAGGATTACGAAATTTTTCTTTGAGAAATTAAGTTTCAAATACAAAAAAACCAAGGTGGGGGCGTCAATCTTGGTATGGAAGGGGGTGCAAGGAGTTGTCTCACGTTCTCATTTCTCTCTGTTTCTTTATTCTTATTTTCTGTTAAAAAAAACCTGCAAATTACAACAAACAAAAATGAATTTAGGTTAACATTTGTTCAAACTGACGTCCCCTGTTACGAATGCATAACCTAGCTCGTTTTCGAATAGCTCTCACCTAGAGGTCCCCTGATCTCTACCCCATGGACTTCTTCGTTTGGGGATTTTTGAATCAAAAAGTCTACAAAACGCAGGTGAACACAGAAGAAGAGTTAAGGGGAAAAATTGTAGCAGCAGCTCAAAAACTTCAGGAGAAGTTAACACTCTCAGTTACTGTGAGAGCTATTCGAAAACGAGCTAGGTTATGCATTCGTAACAGGGGACGTCAGTTCGAACAAATGTTAACCTAAATTCATTTTTGTTTGTTGTAATTTGCAGGTTTTTTTTAACAGAAAATAAGAATAAAGAAACAGAAAAAATGAGAACGTGAGTCAACTCCTTGCACCCCCTTCCCTACCAAGATTGACGCCCCCACCTTGGTTTTTTTGTATTTGAAACTTAATTTCTCAAAGAAAAAATGTCGTAATCCTGAAATTGAGTATACCGTTGGAAAGCTCATGAAATGAGGAAGTTTTTATGAGATTTGACAACTTCTTGGCCTATTTTTGGAACGTCGGCTCTGTTTCGAATTTTATCGAAAAATTTCAGATTTTTCAAATTTTCCCTTTCACTGCGATTTTGAACAGAGTTATCGAAATTTTATAAGGTTGAAATTATGTTTATCTTATAGGAAATTTAATGCTGAATCCGAAAATGTATAATAAAATTAAAATGGACGCTTCAGTGTTCCAGAAAACTCGATTTTATGACGTGAGGTCGGAGTTGACCGTGAAAGCACTAAAAAAATCATAACTATTCAATGGACTGCGATAGGAGCCCCACTCTGGCGGCATTCTACTTCATTCCAGTGTTCTCAAGCACCGCTTGATGATCATAAATTTGTTTAGATGTGTGGAGGATCGGCATTTCACTTCATTATTATGTGAGGATAGAGCCAGTTTTGCAGTACATGTTGTTAACAAGAGTTCCCAGACAGTGAAGCGTAGGTGAGCGTTTTAATTTATCTCGTTACATTTTAGTTATCCTATTAGCGGATTTCCATGTAGCGTTCATATGCAGTATAATCCATCATTGTAGGTATTTTTATAGCATTTTGTTTCGTAAATTATGACTAGAAAAGGTTGATTTTTACGGGGTTTCATTTAAGACGACGTCATCTAACTTTTTTTGTACACCTAAAAATCCATTGGAAGTGATGGAGACTCATTGCTCGGCTAATTTAATTAATTTTTCCATTTATTTAACCAATTAATTGAATTAATTAATTATTTAATTAATTAATCTTGAGGTTAATTTCGCTAATTATCAATTTATCCTGCTCAAATATATTTGAGAAGTATCATTTGACAAGGATGTAATATGTGTTGGTATAGGGCACTTATGGGTATCTTATTGAGGGAATGCAATATACGGGGGGAGGGTTACAAATACATGCAACAGGGGGGGGGGGGGTTAAATTGGAAAAATAATGTCAATTAACTGAATTTAATGGGAGAAGAAGAATTTAAGGATTTCAGTGTCCTTAGGAGACTATGAAAAAAATCAAATTGCGGATTTGTAGAAGAAGAAAGATTGCACTGTTGGGTAACAGGTAGGGATGTCGATCATAGTTTGTAGCCGAAAACGGATATGCGAGTGGTTGCAAAATGTATCCTTGAGAGCTGCAGGGGGCAGTGTAAGGCGTAGTTCAGAAGCTTGTAGAAAATCACGAGGTCATCGGAGCAGCGTCTTCTCTGAAGGATGACCAAATGGCATTTCCGCAACAAAAGATCATAATCGATGTCATCGGAAAGGATCCCCATCTTATAAGCAATACAGCACAAGAACCTTCGGTGGACTCGTTCTAGCCGATATTCCTGGACCGCACACAGAGGAGACCGAACCGTCGAGGCATACTCGCGCAAGGGAAGTACAAGGGCTCTAAAGAGCGAAACGGTGGCAACTTCGTTTCTTGATCTACCTGCTGAAATATGAATTGGGCCATTTTTATGTTTATTTTATACATATGTTATATTTATCAAATTGCTCTAAGGTGCTTGCACTTGAGACAGGATTTCTGTAGGAGATAAAACTGCTTAGGAGGTCAAAACTTGGTTTATATTCTAGTCTCCATGACAGACCTTATCAAAGTCACCGTTGAGCGTTGTTGCCTAAAATCGGATTGGTGATCAGGGATCTAATTTCTGTCTACGACCATTGGTTTAAGACATTTCGGCATCAACTTTTCGAATAATTGTGACTTTAATTTTTGGTTTTTATTGTAAACCTCACTTGCTCTTGTATTCACACTATAAAGAGATCGTTGATGGAATGTATTATATTTGGTGGGGGCAAAGGTTTGCAGTTTCGAGTTTTTGATTTTTAACGGACCACCATTAGGTCCTCTTCTTACCAAAAGTGGCTTATTTTGTAGCTAGGTATCTCCCCCACCTTCAGTGAAAAGAATGGATTTTTTCCTGAAAGATTTAGTTTCGAATTTTCCATTTTAACTCCCCACCTTTTTGCGAACTTTTACCCCCGTCAGTGGGGTAAAGGTTTGCACCAGGTTCGCCCTGCGAACCTTTGCCCCACTCGTAACTTCAGAGCTGGGTAAGCACAGAACATCACAAATTTAACTGTATAAAAGTTTTATTAGGTTCCAAAAATAAAAGGTAACCATGTTTAAAGCCAAACTAGGCTTATCACATCTCAAAAATCACATAAATAAAATTACATCGGCTCTAGTTGTGAAAAATGCTAAAACGACAAAAAAAAAAAAACGCTGCAAATTATAACACTTGGGTTTATTATTTTTTGATCAATGCGTGATTGTTCGTGGCATTGTGAATTCTATTTTAGGACCAGAAATTATGATTAATTGCTTTGCACGAATTTCTACCGCTTCCAGTCGATTTCAAATCCGAATATACTGAAAAAATGCCTATCTATAAGCATAGGAAAATCAATTTTAGACCAGAAATCACGATTATTTCATTTGGATGAATTTTTACGGGTCTAAAACCCGTCCCAATCGATTTCGTGTCCAAAATTACTAGGAAAATGATACCAAACATGCCTTTTTCAGCAATACCTCGAAAAAACACGTTTTTTGCACGTTTTTGAGAAGTTTTTCGCCCATAGCATCTTTGCATGAGAAGCGATCGGGTTGGCTGGAAGTTAGGACCAACTAGACCCGAAGTGGAGTCCATGAGTGAAAGAACGGGTTTTTTAAACCAATTTAAAGGGCATTTATGGCCCGTACGGCGGACGGACATTGCAGATTTTGAATCTACGCACCTTGAAACGTAAAACAACAAAGTTTGAGGGGGGGTTGTACAAAATTTTTCCTATACGATTACAAAGGCTAAAACCAAAAATAAGAATTCCTGTTATAGAGCATAAGGAATAAATAATACTAGGAAGAGGGGCAAAGGTTTGCAGATGGGGTAACAGTTCGCTGTGCAAACCTTTACCCCATAATACCTGCGAACTTATACCCCATCACAGCAGGTTTCGTTGTACAATGGATCGTCGACATTGTCGTTGAGTGAACCGTGGAACCAATTACAGAATCTGAAAGCTTATTAACCGCTCTTGCACACAAAAATAAGCCCAACGCTGTTTGCGCCTTTGTGTGCTGCTGAAAAATCCTCAAAAGTTCTGAAAAATTACATCAAAAATGACAAAAATACACTTACCTCATTTTCTTGGCATGAGGAGTTCAGGCCGCCATGAGCTTTCACGAGGTGACTGACGGAAAGTAAACAAATGCACTGCTTGCCCATTTCCCGCCAATACTCTTCCCGGTCATTTTCAAACTTCATTGAGAACCTTTGCCCCATGCCAACCT
>JAVIWC010009326.1:0-13241 GCA_031894815.1 Creontiades dilutus | reverse complement strand
TCAGTTGATCGTATTTAGGGCCTCCGTTCAATAATCGCTCTATCCTGTAAAACACTCCGAAGCTTGGTAGAAATTCAAATCATGAACGCAAGCCAATTGAATAATAAACCCCACTGAAAGAATTTGCAGTGTGCGTGTTTGACAGGTGATAGAGCGATTATTGAATTTCAGGAGGCACACAAATATGATCAACTGATCAATCCAAATAGGTATTTTGGTTTAGAACAGATTTAAGTGCTCTATGCATATCTCCTGTAATTCAATAATCGCTCTATCACCTGTGAAACACGCAAACTCCGAAGCTTAGTACAGATTCAAATCATGAACGCAAGCCAATTGAATAATAACCAGTAATAATATTGAATAATATTTACCTATATATTATCAGCGTTTCATGCATATCAGAATGCTCATAACTCCAGGAGTTCTTGACCAATTTCGATGAAATTTTCAGGGATTGTTTGGTTTGATGTGTAGATGGTCCCCTATGAGTTTTATGATCTCCGGATTAATAATAGCCTCTGCGCATGCGCAAACGTGAAATCCTTGTTACGCGCATAACTCCGAGAGTTCTCGACCAATTTTGATGAAATTTTCAGGGATTGTGCGGGTTGGGGTGTAGATGGTCCCCTAGATCCATAGGTCTGCGCATGCGCAAACGTGAAATCCTTGTTACGCGCATAACTTTCTTGACCAATTTCAATGAAATTTTCCGGGTTAGGGGTCCCGGATCCATCAATGGTAGCCTCTGCGCATGCGCAAACGTGAAATCTTTGTTACGCGCATAACTGCGGGAGTTCTCGACCAATTTCGATGACATTTTCAGGGATTGTGCGGGTTAGGGGTCCCCTATAGGTTTCATGACCCCCGGATCAATGGTAGCCTCTGCGCATGCGCAAACGTGAAATCTTTGTTACGCGCATAACTCCGGGAGTTCTTGACCAATCTCGATGAAATTTTCAGGGATTGTGCGGGTTAGGGTATAGATGGTCCCCTATGAGTTTCATGACCCCCGGATCAATAGCAGCCTCTGCGCATGCGCAAACGTGAAATAATTGCCACAAGCATAACACCGGAGTTCTTGACCGATTTCGATGAAATTTTCAGGGATTGTTCGGACTTATTAGGTATACTTTATAGTTTGTTCAATAGTTGAACATGCCTACCTTTATTTTCTCAAGTTACGCTCCTGCATAACAATAAATTTACCCTAATTCAACATTTACTTCGCCTAATTGAACGAAGTTCTTTAGTCAATAATAATTTTCAATGATCTATACAGTCATGTTATAGATACGAGGAATACCACAACTTTGAACACGTATATAATTTCAAAAAAAATTTTTTTTATATATTGACAAAAATCATTTTATTCAGTATAGAACATAGTTTTTTTTTCAGTAGATCATAAATGTTCAATGTGGCCACCTTTGGACACTCGGACAACATCAATCCGGTACTCAAGTTCTTGCCACACTCTCTGCAGCATATCAGGCGTGACAGATTCAATTGCCGCAGTTATTCTTCCTTTGAGATCATCGATGTTTGTTGGTAAAGGAGGGACGAAAACCTTATCCTTAACATACCCCCATAAGAAAAAATCGCAAGGGGTAATATCAGGGCTTCTTGGAGGCCAGTGGTGAAGTGCATTGTCATGAACTGCCTGACGACCAATCCAACGTTGCGGGTACGTACCAGTTCATGACAATGCACTTCACCACTGGCCTCCAAGAAGCCCTGATATTACCCCTTGCGATTTTTTCTTATGGGGGTATGTTAAGGATAAGGTTTTCGTCCCTCCTTTACCAACAAACATCGATGATCTCAAAGGAAGAATAACTGCGGCAATTGAATCTGTCACGCCTGATATGCTGCAGAGAGTGTGGCAAGAACTTGAGTACCGGATTGATGTTGTCCGAGTGTCCAAAGGTGGCCACATTGAACATTTATGATCTACTGAAAAAAAACTATGTTCTATACTGAATAAAATGATTTTTGTCAATATATAAAAAAAAATTTTTTTTGAAATTATATACGTGTTCAAAGTTGTGGTATAGAGTTACATAAGATCCACTACAAGCTGATTGCCTCGATTTCCGTATTAGTAAGCTATACTTTTAGGAAATCTTGATGCTTCTAATTTATCCACACAGATACCGCACACTCTTTCTTTGATTCGTAAAGAATTGTCTTCAGATTCGGCGAAGTGATCAGCGCCCATACAATTTAAGGAAGTTAACAAAATATGTGTTCCGACTGTCTTATTGGCTTAATTTCTGTCTGTCTTTCCCTTCGTCCGCGAATCCTTGTAACAATGTCCAATTTCTACAGTTTTCAATCGATCTTGATTAGATTTTCAGCGAATGCTCGACCTAGGAAGCAGATGGTCCCCTATTGGTTTCGTCGCTCATAAATCAGTCTGCGCATGCTCACAAGTAAACTTCACTCGGCATTATTTTCTGAGGATAGGGTAGTCGGTGAAAACCGATTTAATGACGCCTGATACAGTATCATCAGTGAATACTGCGCAGGGGCGCACTTGAAATCCCAGTAACGAGTCGAATTTCAACAATTTCCACCGAATTTTCACGAAATTGTCAGGAAACGTGCGAACCAGGCATTAGATACTGGACTACCAGGTTTATCGCTCACAAATCAGTCTGCCCATGCGAGCAGCAAGAAACAATTTATACGTAGAAGCAGAAGCAATTGTTTCAAAGCTGCTCTTAGCTAATCTGAAATATAAAGCTAAGATTTTATAACCAATAAGTTTAGTTGGTAAGTTAAAATCAGTTTCTTTTGGTTTATTATTCAATAATAAACCATTGTAATCGCTATTGAAAAAAAAATTCTAACCCCCCCCTGAAAATTTCATGGTTTACGTTACAAAGGGTGTAGAGTCCAAATCTGCAAAAAAAATTTTTCCGTTCGTACGCACGATTTCTCCCAAACGGCTGGAACAAAAAATCTGAAATTTTCAGGACAAATCCATGTTGGTTCGATAACGCCCCAATTCTTGAGCCAGCTCTCTCACTTAATTAAAGTTTCCCTTTAAAGGTTGTCAAAGTTTTGTAAAATCCCTAAAAACCTCAAAAAAAGTCAATGCGGCCTAAATTTGGACTTTTTTAAAAAGAACTATCCACGAGGAATCGAATGAGCCCCTCCCCAGGTCCGTAGCTCAAACCATTCTCGATGTGTGGCATGATCTTATGCAGCCAACATTGCATCCGCATTCACTACATCACTAGGTTACTGCGATCAAGATTAAAAAAACAGCTTTTTTTTTTTTTTTTTTTTTGCAGTCGCCTAGTGATGTAGCGAATGTGGATGTTGGAGTGCTCCTAAAAGGGTTTATAGCCGATACACGGGTTGAAGCATTCTGATATGCATGCTCCGTCTTACGAAATTTAAAATTTTCGAATAGAATATTTTTCCATTGTAATCGCTCTTGAAAAAAAAACGCTGCAAATTCTCTCACTGGAGTTTATTATTCAATTGGCTTGCGTTCATCATTTGAATTTCTACTAAGCTTTGGAGTGTGCGTGTTTCATAGTTGGTAGAGCGATCAAATAGAGCACTTAAATCAATTCTCAACCAAAATACCTATTTGGATTGATCAGTTGATCATATTTGTGTCCCTCCTGAAATTCAATAATCGCTGTGAGTTCAATAATCACCTGTGAAACACACACACTCCAAAGCTTAGTAGAAATTCAAATCATGAACGCAAGCCAAATGAATGAAATTGAATAATAAACCCCAGTGAAAGAATGCAGCGTTTTTAATTTTACAAATCAGTTTAATTAATGGAAATTCCATAATTATGCCCAAGGGTTACGTTTTTCCCGAAATGAAATGCCCAAGGGTTAAAATAGCCAAATTACCAAATTAAAAAGAAGGGAATTTTCAAGATTTAAAAGTAGCTTTTCAAAGTTCTGCAATTCGTGCAAGTCTTCCCCTCAAGTTCACCTCATTAATCATCCATCTTAGAGGAAGCCCGTCAGTTCTCACTGGTTAGCCATCTAAGTTTGACCTAATTACGCGGCTTATTTATAAATACCCACCTGCCTTCCTTCCAAGATACTCTCGGATAAAGTAATCACACGGACTGATAAGTCAGGTGAACGAGTTAAGCTTTTTCTTTCATGCGGATGGTGTTTAGGGAGATCAGCTACAGTAAACACGGACCCGTTACCTTTTTCTTCTATCCCAGTGAACAGTTAATTGGCGACTTAGGTTTCATCAACTTCCGCACACTATCACTACCCTCGCTTTCAGCATAGCGATGGTTGATAATGAAGCACTAATGTCAGCTTTGCCAGTTGTATGAGGTCACGATAGAAATATATCATTTTCCAGTTGAATTAAGCCTTTTGGTTTATTATTCAATAATAAACCATTGTTATCGCTATGGAAAAAAAAATTCTAATCCCCCTGAAAATTTCATGGTTTACGTTTCAAAGGGGGTAGAATCCGAATCTGTAATAAAAAATTTTCCGTCCGTCCGTACGCCGTACGCACGATTTCCCCCAAACGGCTGGAGCAAAAGATCTGAAATTTTCAGGAAAAATCCATCTTGGTCCGACGACGCCCCAATTCTTGAGCCAGCTCTCTCACTCAATTTAAAGTGCCCTTTAAGGGCTGTCAAAGTTTTGTAAAATCCCTAAAAACCTCAAAACAAGTCGAATCGGCCTAAATATTTACCTATTTGAACAACATACCTTTCGGAATCGAATGAGCCTTTCCCCACGTCCGTAGGTCAAACCATTCCCGATGTATGGCCCGATTTATGGTACCAACATTTGCATTTTTTGGTTTATTATTGTTTTGTAACCTAGTGATGCCGATAGCGTCAAGTTGTAGTGAATGTGGATACTGGAGTGATAGCCGATGTTGATACTTGTAGTTTATAGCCGATACACGGGTTGAAGCATTCTGATATGCATGAAACGCTGATGATATATACGTAAATATTATTCAATATTATTAGTGGGGTAAATAAGTATTCTTTCACTGGGGTTTATTATTCAATTGGCTTGCGTTCATGATTTGAATCTTACTAAGCTTCGGAGTGTGCGTGTTTTACAGATGATAGAGCGAATATTGAATTTCAGGAGATATGCATAGACCAAGTAAATCGGTTCTCAACCAAAACACTTATTCGGATTGATCAGTTGATGATATTTGTGTGCCTCTCTACGAGTGCTAAAGGACTTGATAAATTATAGATGTGGGGGGGTATTGAGGTTCAATAAAATACGTTGGAAATTCTTTCACTGGGGTTTATTATTCAATTGGGTTGCGTTCATGATTTGAATTTCTACTGAGCTTTGGAGTGTGCGTTTTTCACAGGATAGAGCGATTATTGAATTTCAGGAGATATGCATGGAGCACGTAAATCTGTTCTCAACCAAAATACCTATCTGGATTGATCAGTTGATCATATTTGTATGCCTCTTGAAATTCAACAATCGCTCTACCCTGTGAAACACGCACACTCCAAACAGTGTAGAAACTCAAATAATGAACGCAAGCCAATTGAATAATAAACCCCAGTGAAAGAATTTGCAGCGTTTTTCCAAAAGAATTAAACCTTTACCGACAATCCTTTCAAACTGCGAATGCTATATAGGAATGGCGAACCTGTTTAGTTGTATTAGGAAACGGTTTAATTCAACTAGAAAATGCTATATGTCATCACTAGACTTCGAATTCAATCACATTTGTTTCCTCATATGCATTGGTTCCAGAAGCAATTAGTGGTCAATTTCTCGCCGGTAGGTGTCTCCCATTTGAACCTTTACGTCAAATTTCGTTTTTTTTTTTTTTTTTTAAATAATATTTTTGTTGTTAGGTAATAAGGTAACGGCACCGGTAGTGGCCACTGCTCCAGTAGTGGCCATTTTAAAGTTTATATTTGAGAAATAAGGATTCCCGGTCTCCTAGTGGCTTCAAACTTGCAGGAGGTACAGCTCATGTCATCTTGTAGTCAGAGGTTGAACTAGGAGTGCGCAGAGCATCATTGGAAATTGTGGTAAACTTCTCAATATGACCGTCCCTAGTTTCCTCGTTTGTTGGGCTGTATCCTTGAGCTTCTACTGGATAGAATCAATTTTGTTCATCTGGTATTGAATTTAATGATATTAAACACGTAAGGAGGGCAAAATGTCAAGTGGCCACTACTGAGACATGTACGTGGCCACTACTGGAAATTTCGTAATTTGATGTGGCCACTACTAGATCAAAATAAAGGTGTGAGAAAAAATTAATAAAGAATAGAAAAAATTGTTCTTTTGATAGTTTTAGGCAATGGATATGTTAGGGAAGAATCGGGCTATATTCTAAATGAGTCCTGAAGAAAGTCAGTACTACTGTTGGACCACAATTGTCAAAACTAAAGAAAAAAATTCTTAACTGTGGCCACTACCGGTACCGTTACCTTAGGTACTAAATTTCAAAGCTTTCGAATGATATAGTCACATTTATGATTTTGGTCCGATTTCGTAGAGAAATTCACATTTTAAGTCCGAAAAACATGGTGTATTATATTGGTATGAAAATCAGGTACCTACCTGCTTGGTAGATAAATCGTAGGTACATTATGATATTCCGATTATTAAAATCTGTGTTTTATACAAAACAAACTCTTCTGCGGAAGAGAAAAGAAAAGTACTGTTGATAGAAAATAAAGGAAATCTGTCAATCAAGTGCTTAAGGAATCCGTTATTTTATTAGATTTTCAAAATGTCCTCCATTATTTCGAATGCACTTCGATTGCTCTTTCTCTCACTGCTCCTACGGTCACTTCTAACGTCAGATGCTGATGTCATTTGGCTCCGGCCTCTACGTAACGATCCTTGCCTGTAGTACTTCAACGCTGGTCACTTCTGTAGCGTACACTTTACTTTTCATGTAGCCCCACACGAAAAAGTCCATCGGAGTCAAGTCAGGCGTACTCACCGTTTGTTATTGTGGCCATATCCAAGAAGGTGTATCGACAAACTGAATATTAAACCCGTTACGTTTTAAATAGAAAAAGAACTGCTAATCCACAAGCGGCAATTTTCAAAGTATTCCGAAGACAGACCAAACGTTTATTTTCTATCAATAACACTTTTCTTTCCTCTTCCGCTGAAGAGTTTGTTTTGTATAAAATACAGATTTTAGTAACGGGAATATCATAATGTACCTATAATTTGTCTACTAAGTAGGTACCTGATTTTCATACCAAAATAATACACCATGTTTTTCGGACTTGAAATGTGAATTTCTCTACGAAATCGGACGAAAATCATAAATGTGACTATATCATTCGAAAGCTGGTTAAATGCGCTACTTTTTATGGAATTTGCAGTTTTGTGGGTGGTCTTTTAGTAAATTGATGAGCGATAATGAAAAATAAGAAAATGTAACTTTATTACGTAAGTTGAAGTTTGAGCTGTTCATTCGATGCCAAGTTGGTGGCTTTTATCGTAAACTATACTACCATCTTATTTGAAACTAGTTTAATGGCCCTGCTACGCAGGTTAAAAAGAAATAGGTGAATAACACAATTTTTTTTTTTTCGTGATTTATTATTGCGACTGAAAAATCAAATACATTTCATCTAGCAATTTTACATATCAATAAAGGTACACTCCAAGAGGGTAGGTTTACAGCAAAATCTAGCCCTTTAATATATAGCTCAATTAATTAGCACTGAGTTCGATTGCACTTCTATTCACGCATCACAACTAAATCCAGTGGTTTGTTTCGCTTGAGACGTCGGATTTCACCTTCGTTGTCCAAAACGTAGAGCATCTCCGGGTTCACGTGTTTGTGGAGGCGATGTTCATGCTTCCTTGAGTATTTTGCAATAATTTCATAGACTGTCTCCATCCTCAATCTCGATGAATATCATCGTTTCGCATGTACCAAGGGGCTCCAACTATACTTCTCAGTATTTTATTCTGAAAGGTTTGGATTTTCTTAATATTTGATTTCTTGGCACAGCCCCAGATCTGTATCCCATAGGTCCAAATAGGGCGAAGGATCTGCTTATATATATGCAGTTTGTTGTGAAGTGAGAGATGGGAATTCCTTCCCATTAGCCAATACATCCTTCTGTACTTGATTCTAAGTTCTTCTTTCTTCTTTTCTATGTGTTTATTCCAGTTTAATTTGAAGTCAAGTGTCAAACCCAAGTATTTAACTGCTTCAGTATGCGGTATTTTATTCGAATTGATCTCAACATCCAAGATTGGGACTTTTCGGTTAGTGAAGTTGATGTGGGCTGATTTGGATTCGTTCAGCTTCATTCTCCACATCTTGGTCCATTTACAAACCTCAGTAGTAGACGTCTGTAGTTGCAGCTTCTATATCATCTCCAACAGAGAGGATAGCCGTATCATCTGCAAAGGTGGCAACAGTTGTGCCTTCTTGTTGGGGTAAGTCCCGTGTGTACAGGAGGTAGAGTACTAAATAACACAATGAGGGAGTATAATAACAATATTAAAAGTCAAAAAATCGTATATCCCAAATCCCCGAGGAGAGGACCACGTCGCTTGCCCTGGGAGACGCTTCCCCCCGCTTGAGCTCCTTCCTTCACTGGCGGGGTAGGGGGAGGGGGAGCAGGTCGATTGCCCTAGACGGGGGCGACCACCCGCCCAGCGTTACCACCCCCTGAAACGTCGATATACTCTGATAAGCTGGTTTTTATATAGTGTGATTTAATGCTGAATTCGAAAATGTACTAAAAAATTGGAAAAACATTGGAGTAAAGTGCACATAACACAGCTTTTATGAAAAAAAACGTGGTTTCCTCGAAAAAAATCTCTGAAAAATCATATCTCCGGAACGGGTTGAGATAGAACAGTGCAATTGGCGTTGTTCTGCTCCATGTTTGGTCTAGTTTTACCCAAAAAAATGTTCGTACACTCCGAGGGAATCATCCTGTATATCAACATAATACATATTATGTAAGTATAAATTTTGTAGGGAGTTTGAGAGATTGTGAGAGGAAGAAAATCTTTCCTAGAGGGATGGGCAATGTGCTTGGATAATAGATTCGAGTACGTTCAAAATGTACCGCGGAGGGACGAGGACATTTTCTGAAGGAAAAGTTGGCTCTGGATCAGCAACTAGGAAGGTGCGCGCCAAATGAAAAGACGGGGATATTGTGGAGAAAGAAAAACGGCTTAATAGTATAAAGTTAATACCCCAGGGCTCCCACATGAAGTAACAACATCAGCGTGAGAAGAAGCGCGGAAGGGAAAGTTCCAATTCACATTCATGAACTGGGAAACGGAGTCGCAAGACAACCTTGGCCGTAAGTTGAGTTAAGCAACAGGAGGAAACTGCAACTACCGCCAGCAATCAGATTAATATTTCACAAAGGAGTGAAGCACTGAGCAATCCCAACTCGTGCTAACTTGGAATTCTGTACGTAATTCAAACTTGGTGTTGGGTGGAGCGAGCTGGCTTTCAACGAGGGTGGATGTTATGGGATACAGTACTTGAAAAGGCTATCACGTTAATTGGAAGCGGTAGAAGCTTTGTTGGGTAGCTACTTCGCGGATGACGTTCGATTGGAAAGAACTGCGCGAAGAGGTTCAAAAGGATTGATCAGGGCAACTAGAATGTATTTTCCCTGATAGAATTATGAAAGAAGTTATTTTCGGTATATAATATTGAAAAACATTGCAAAACATTTGCTCATAAACCAAAGTAACTTTTTTGATAAAACAAATGTTTTGATTTTGACTACTTTTATTGATTTTTTTATTCATTTTTCAACTTTTAACGTAATACGAGTGCCAAAAGACTTGATAAATTATAGATGTTTCTATTTGGGGGGGGGGGGGGGGTTCAATAAAAAAAAAAAACAAATTCTTTCACAGGGGTTTATTATTTTCATGATTTGAAATTCTACTAATTAGGTGACAGAGGGATTATTGAATTTCAGGAGGCACACAAATACTCCAAAGCTTAGTAGAAATTCAAATCATGAGTAAATTGAATACCCCATTTGGCTTTTTTAGTCTAATTCAACTATAGTAAAGTGTGACTACGTTAGTTTCTATCTTTTTTTATTGATAAGGCACTAAGTAAATAGGAATTTGGCGATTTGTAGCAGTTTAGCAAGGCTTCGTCGACAGAATGAAACGCGTTAGGGTTGTTCAATGGAGACGTGGGATAAACAACAGATGACAAATACAGAAAAATAACTGAAAATAGCTGTTTCAGACTCTTCTAAGACCGAATCCATGAATTGTCGGATAATTGTGTCTCAGTGGGATTTCAATGGTCAGTCTTGCCAGTGTGGAGCCTGTTGTAGGTCTCGTTGATCACATCCTGTACACGGGGGATGCCCAAGTCGTGTAGCGTAGCATTTCCGACATTCCACCGAGCCGCAGTAATGAGCATTCGGGTTTAGGTCAACTAGATTTTATGAATAAGTGATGCTGCTCCCGACTCTCACAAACTTCAAGAGTACGACCAAATAGGTTTGATTAGAGATAAATGTATTTATCTTACTGCATCGAGAGATATAGGTGATCGAATTGAGACTAATAGTCTTATTCGATGACATAGTTCAGTAATTGAATATATTTTTCGGTCTCCCCTCTAAGTTTACCGTTTTCTTATTTATGAAAAACTTCCAGGAAACTTGTGTTTCGCACGAAATATAGCATTCTTGTCTTGGCTTCTCCAGTTTCATGATTTTCCACACAAACTGCCTGTTAGTAACCATAGTTAGTATTTAAATGATTAATTTTACATATTTCAGTTCCGAAGATGAACCTACAAATGCAACCAACAAATATGGGACTTCTAGCTCAGAGGAGGGGAGCTAGTAAACAGAGACGAAAGCTACGGCTGGGGGGGGCTAACAAGGGTTTACGTGAGCGCATTCTGTGTTCATAAACGGTACTTACTAAGCCTAACCAACTCCCTGGAAAAATCTGTAGATTCAACCAGAGCACCAGAGAGGCTACTGCTTACCAAGGTGGCAGGTACACGAATGACCCCCTCGGGCGGACGGAAAAGTGGTGATGCCGGGATAACAAAGGGCGGAAGGAGCCCACCCAAAGGTTAGTTGAAGGAGTGTTGAGCAGGGGGGAGGAGAGAAGCGGAACTATCGGATCGGAACGGTCGCTAAGAACTGGATTGTACTCCTGTTAATCATTTAAATAATAAAATTCGAGAACCAAACAAATCGGTTGCGAAGGGTTCCCGAAGTAGAAGGATGTTTTGGAGGTTTCGACATAGGCCCTTGTTCTGTGACGGAGCCGGCGCATCATTTTAAGACCTCTCCCGTAAAAATCGGTCCGGCAGTTTAGCCGTATATTGGGAACATAGATAGATTGTACTTACATACAACGATAAACCATTTCTAAACACGTTTCACGCCTACTTATGCATATTTTACCTACTTATCGTTTACCATGGTTCTTCTTACGCAAACTACCCAAGTGTTGTTATATAATTATTAGTTTGTCTCCCCTATACCAATACTCCAATATGTAGCTCTCACGTGTAGAAAGTACCTAAATCATTGCAATCAAAGGAGTTGAACAAAAAACTGTCAGGACTTACCAATGACGCCGCTTCCAACAATGGAGTTGATGTAGTTGAAACTGGCGAATCCCAACCCAGTCGTAGCTCCTTTACTATCCTGAAAAATGATTCACATGATCATTAGTGCTGATGGTTCTAAAATTACGTAGAAAAAGTATGCATGCATTTTACAAAACATCTGCAACTTGACACAAATGTGGACATTCGATGTTTAAAATAGGTCGGTAGGTTATGGAACTATTGACAATTTAAGATTTTTGTCGAATTTTCGAACTCACCGAATAAAAACGCTGCAAATTCTTTCACTGGGGTTTATTATCCAATTGGCATGCGTTCATGATTTGAATTTCCACTGGGCTTTGGAGTGTGCGTTTCAAATTTAAACGATGTAGCCAAAGGTAAACTGATGTAGAGGAGGCACACAAATATCATCAACTGATCAATCCAAATAGGTGTTTTGGTTGAGAACCGATTTACGTGGTCTATGCATATCTCCTGAAATTCAATAATCGCTGTATCACTTGTAAAACACGCACACTCCGAAGCTTAGTAAGATTCAAATCATGAACGCAAGCCAATTGAATAATAAACCCCAGTGAAAGAATACTTATTTACCCCAGTAATAATATTGAATAATAAACCCCAGTAATAATTTTGAATAATATTTACCTATATATTATCAGTGCTTCATGCATATCAGAATGCTTCAACCCGTGTATCGGCTATAAACTACAAGTAACCACATCGGCTATCACTCCAGTAACCACATTCACTACAACTCGTCGCTATCGGCCGGATCACTAGGTTACAAACAAACAATAATAAACCGAAAAACGCAAATGTTGGCACCATAAATCGGGCCATACATCGGGAATGGTTTGACCTACGGACGTGGGGAGGGGCTCATTCGATTCCTCGATGGTATGTTCTTAAAAATAGGTAAATATTTAGGCCGCCTTCGACTTGTTTCGAGGTTTCTAGGATTTTACAAAACTTTGACAGCCCTTAAAGGGCACTTTAAATTGAGTGAGAGAGCTGGCTCAAGAATTGGGCGTCGTCGGACCAAGATTGATTTTTCCTGAAAATTTCAGATCTTTTGCTCCAACCTTTCGGGAGAAATCGTGCGTACGGCGTACGTCGGACGGACGGAAAATTTTCTATTGCAGATTCGGATTCTTACTTACAATGGTTTATTATTGAATAATAAACCAAAATGAGAGACTCCTTCGTCCTTTGAGTATTTCCGAACCTGAGGATACCGTTGGAAAGTATTTCAACGGTATCCAACGGTTCGGGATCTCCTTGATGTCAAATAATAATTTTTCAAGAGAGTTGAGAGGTCAGAGTACAAACTTTGTAAAATTCTCAAAAGTGGGGTTTTTCCAATCTGATTTGCCCCACCATAAAAAATTTAAAGTTGTTTGCAAATGCAGTAAAGACTTCTGTATTTCCTCAGCTTTCCAACGGAATAGCCAAAAAATTGTATATGTCACACAAGGAGAAAAAACGGCTTTTTAATGCGGACAAACGTGGTATTTGAAACTAAAATCGATGGATTCCAGGACAAAACGATCCTCCACCACTTCAAGATTTAAATGTAGAATTCTACCTAATTTTTACGCTGAATTGAACGGCGACACTACGACAGGAGACCGCTATGACAAACAATAACGTACGAAGTG
>JAVIWC010009325.1:0-13250 GCA_031894815.1 Creontiades dilutus | reverse complement strand
AACACGAATTCAAAGTCCGTTTTTCGATAAAACGCGATTTTTCATCAAAATTGCTCAAAAATTATCTCTGTTTAATCCCTTTCAAACCTACTCTCTAAGGGGTTTTCGGGGTGCTGAACACGAATTCGAAGTCCGTTTTTCGATAAAACGCTTCCTTCATAAACGCTTCCTTCAAGGTTATTTTCGCGTTTTTTCATCAAAATTGCTCAAAAATTAACTCTGTTTAATCGCTTTCAAACCTACTCTCTAAGGGGTTTTTCGGGGTGCTGAACACGAATCTGAAGTCCGTTTTTCGATAAAACGCTTCCTTCATGGTTATTTTCGCGTTTTTTCATCAAAATTGCTCAAAAATTAACTCTGTTTAATCGCTTTCAAACCTACTCTCTAAGGGGTTTTTCGGGGTGCTGAACACGAATCTGAAGTCCGTTTTTCGATAAAACGCTTCCTTCATGGTTATTTTCGCGTTTTTTCATCAAAATTGCTCAAAAATTAACTCTGTTTAATCGCTTTCAAACCTACTCTCTAAGGGGTTTTTCGGGGTGCTGAACACGAATCTGAAGTCCGTTTTTCGATAAAACGCTTCCTTCATGGTTATTTTCGCGTTTTTTCATCAAAATTGCTCAAAAATTAACTCTGTTTAATCGCTTTCAAACCTACTCTCTAAGGGGTTTTTCGGGGTGCTGAACACGAATCTGAAGTCCGTTTTTCGATAAAACGCTTCCTTCATGGTTATTTTCGCGTTTTTTCATCAAAATTGCTCAAAAATTAACTCTGTTTAATCGCTTTCAAACCTACTCTCTAAGGGGTTTTTCGGGGTGCTGAACACGAATCTGAAGTCCGTTTTTCGATAAAACGCTTCCTTCATGGTTATTTTCGCGTTTTTTCATCAAAATTGCTCAAAAATTAACTCTGTTTAATCGCTTTCAAACCTACTCTCTAAGGGGTTTTTCGGGGTGCTGAACACGAATCTGAAGTCCGTTTTTCGATAAAACGCTTCCTTCATGGTTATTTTCGCGTTTTTTCATCAAAATTGCTCAAAAATTAACTCTGTTTAATCGCTTTCAAACCTACTCTCTAAGGGGTTTTTCGGGGTGCTGAACACGAATCTGAAGTCCGTTTTTCGATAAAACGCTTCCTTCATGGTTATTTTCGCGTTTTTTCATCAAAATTGCTCAAAAATTAACTCTGTTTAATCGCTTTCAAACCTACTCTCTAAGGGGTTTTTCGGGGTGCTGAACACGAATCTGAAGTCCGTTTTTCGATAAAACGCTTCCTTCATGGTTATTTTCGCGTTTTTTCATCAAAATTGCTCAAAAATTAACTCTGTTTAATCGCTTTCAAACCTACTCTCTAAGGGGTTTTTCGGGGTGCTGAACACGAATCTGAAGTCCGTTTTTCGATAAAACGCTTCCTTCATGGTTATTTTCGCGTTTTTTCATCAAAATTGCTCAAAAATTAACTCTGTTTAATCGCTTTCAAACCTACTCTCTAAGGGGTTTTTCGGGGTGCTGAACACGAATCTGAAGTCCGTTTTTCGATAAAACGCTTCCTTCATGGTTATTTTCGCGTTTTTCATCAAAATTGCTCAAAAATTAACTCTGTTTAATCGCTTTCAAACCTACTCTCTAAGGGGTTTTTCGGGGTGCTGAACACGAATCTGAAGTCCGTTTTTCGATAAAACGCTTCCTTCATGGTTATTTTCGCGTTTTTTCATCAAAATTGCTCAAAAATTAACTCTGTTTAATCGCTTTCAAACCTACTCTCTAAGGGGTTTTTCGGGGTGCTGAACACGAATCTGAAGTCCGTTTTTTCGATAAAACGCTTCCTTCATGGTTATTTTCGCGTTTTTTCATCAAAATTGCTCAAAAATTAACTCTGTTTAATCGCTTTCAAACCTACTCTCTAAGGGGTTTTTCGGGGTGCTGAACACGAATCTGAAGTCCGTTTTTCGATAAAACGCTTCCTTCATGGTTATTTTCGCGTTTTTTCATCAAAATTGCTCAAAAATTAACTCTGTTTAATCGCTTTCAAACCTACTCTCTAAGGGGTTTTTCGGGGTGCTGAACACGAATCTGAAGTCCGTTTTTCGATAAAACGCTTCCTTCAAGGTTATTTTCGCGTTTTTTCATCAAAATTGCTCAAAAATTAACTCTGTTTAATCGCTTTCAAACCTACTCTCTAAGGGGTTTTTCGGGGTGCTGAACACGAATCTGAAGTCCGTTTTTCGATAAAACGCTTCCTTCATGGTTATTTTCGCGTTTTTTCATCAAAATTGCTCAAAAATTAACTCTGTTTAATCGCTTTCAAACCTACTCTCTAAGGGGTTTTTCGGGGTGCTGAACACGAATCTGAAGTCCGTTTTTCGATAAAACGCTTCCTTCATGGTTATTTTCGCGTTTTTTCATCAAAATTGCTCAAAAATTAACTCTGTTTAATCGCTTTCAAACCTACTCTCTAAGGGGTTTTTCGGGGTGCTGAACACGAATCTGAAGTCCGTTTTTCGATAAAACGCTTCCTTCATGGTTATTTTCGCGTTTTTTCATCAAAATTGCTCAAAAATTAACTCTGTTTAATCGCTTTCAAACCTACTCTCTAAGGGGTTTTTCGGGGTGCTGAACACGAATCTGAAGTCCGTTTTTCGATAAAACGCTTCCTTCATGGTTATTTTCGCGTTTTTTCATCAAAATTGCTCAAAAATTAACTCTGTTTAATCGCTTTCAAACCTACTCTCTAAGGGGTTTTTCGGGGTGCTGAACACGAATCTGAAGTCCGTTTTTCGATAAAACGCTTCCTTCATGGTTATTTTCGCGTTTTTTCATCAAAATTGCTCAAAAATTAACTCTGTTTAATCGCTTTCAAACCTACTCTCTAAGGGGTTTTTCGGGGTGCTGAACACGAATCTGAAGTCCGTTTTTCGATAAAACGCTTCCTTCAAGGTTATTTTCGCGTCAAAAATCTTGTTTAAGGGGTTTCAAACCTTCGGGGTGCTGAACACGAATCTGAAGTCCGTTTTTCGATAAAACGCTTCCTTCAAGGTTATTTTCGCGATTTTTCATCAAAATTGCTCAAAAATTATCTCTGTTTAATCCCTTTCAAACCTACTCTCTAAGGGGTTTTCGGGGGTGCTGAACACGAATTCGAAGTCCGTTTTTCGATAAAACGCTTCCTTCATGGTTATTTTCGCGATTTTTCATCAAAATTGCTCAAAAATTATCTCTGTTTAATCCCTTTCAAACCTACTCTCTAAGGGGTTTTTCGGGGTGCTGAACACGAATTCGAAGTCCGTTTTTCGATAAAACGCTTCCTTCATGGTTATTTTCGCGATTTTTCATCAAAATTGCTCAAAAATTATCTCTGTTTAATCCCTTTCAAACCTACTCTCTAAGGGGTTTTCGGGGTGCTGAACACGAATTCGAAGTCCGTTTTTCGATAAAACGCTTCCTTCATGGTTATTTTCGCGATTTTTCATCAAAATTGCTCAACAATTATCTCTGTTTAATCCCTTTCAAACCTACTCTCTAAGGGGTTTTTCGGGGTGCTGAACACGAATTCGAAGTCCGTTTTTCGATAAAACGCTTCCTTCATGGTTATTTTCGCGATTTTTCATCAAAATTGCTCAAAATTTATCTCTGTTTAATCCCTTTCAAACCTACTCTCTAAGGGGTTTTTCGGGGTGCTGAACACGAATTCGAAGTCCGTTTTTCGATAAAACGCTTCCTTCATGGTTATTTTCGCGATTTTTCATCAAAATTGCTCAAAAATTATCTCCGTTTAATCCCTTTCAAACCTACTCTCTAAGGGGTTTTTCGGGGTGCTGAACACGAATTCGAAGTCCGTTTTTCGATAAAACGCTTCCTTCATGGTTATTTTCGCGATTTTTCATCAAAATTGCTCAAAAATTATCTCTGTTTAATCCCTTTCAAACCTACTCTCTAAGGGGTTTTTCGGGGTGCTGAACACGAATTCGAAGTCCGTTTTTCGATAAAACGCTTCCTTCATGGTTATTTTCGCGATTTTTCATCAAAATTGCTCAAAAATTATCTCTGTTTAATCCCTTTCAAACCTACTCTCTAAGGGGTTTTTCGGGGTGCTGAACACGAATTCGAAGTCCGTTTTTCGATAAAACGCTTCCTTCATGGTTATTTTCGCGATTTTTCATCAAAATTGCTCAAAAATTATCTCTGTTTAATCCCTTTCAAACCTACTCTCTAAGGGTTTTTCGGGGGTGCTGAACACGAATTCGAAGTCCGTTTTTCGATAAAACGCTTCCTTCATGGTTATTTTCGCGATTTTTCTTCAAAATTGCTCAAAAATAAACTCTGTTTAATCGCTTTCAAACCTACTCTCTAAGGGGTTTTTCGGGGTGCTGAACACGAATTCGAAGTCCGTTTATCGATAAAACGCTTCCTTCATGGTTATTTTCGCGATTTTTCATCAAAATTGCTCAAAAATTATCTCTGTTTAATCCCTTTCAAACCTACTCTCTAAGGGGTTTTTCGGGGTGCTGAACACGAATTCGAAGTCCGTTTTTCGATAAAACGCTTCCTTCATGGTTATTTTCGCGATTTTTCATCAAAATTGCTCAAAAATTATCTCTGTTTAATCCCTATCAAACCTACTCTCTAAGGGGGTTTTCGGGGTGCTGCACACGAATTCGAAGTCCGTTTTTCGATAAAACGCTTCCTTCATGGTTATTTTCGCGATTTTCATCAAAATTGCTCAAAAATTATCTCTGTTTAATCCCTTTCAAACCTACTCTCTAAGGGGTTTTTCGGGGTGCTGAACACGAATTCGAAGTCCGTTTTTCGATAAAACGCTTCCTTCATGGTTATTTTCGCGATTTTTCATCAAAATTGCTCAAAAATTATCTCTGTTTAATCCCTTTCAAACCTACTCTCTAAGGGGTTTTTCGGGGTGCTGAACACGAATTCGAAGTCCGTTTTTCGATAAAACGCTTCCTTCATGGTTATTTTCGCGATTTTTCATCAAAATTGCTCAAAAATTATCTGTTTAATCCCTTTCAAACCTACTCTCTAAGGGGTTTTCGGGGTGCTGAACACGAATTCGAAGTCCGTTTTTCGATAAAACGCTTCCTTCATGGTTATTTTCGCGATTTTTCATCAAAATTGCTCAACAATTATCTCTGTTTAATCCCTTTCAAACCTACTCTCTAAGGGGTTTTTCGGGTGCTGAACACGAATTCGAAGTCCGTTTTTCGATAAAACGCTTCCTTCATGGTTATTTTCGCGATTTTTCATCAAAATTGCTCAAAAATTATCTCTGTTTAATCCCTTTCAAACCTACTCTCTAAGGGGTTTTTCGGGGTGCTGAACACGAATTCGAAGTCCGTTTTTCGATAAAACGCTTCCTTCATGGTTATTTTCGCGATTTTTCATCAAAATTGCTCAAAAATTATCTCTGTTTAATCCCTTTCAAACCTACTCTCTAAGGGGTTTTTCGGGGTGCTGAACACGAATTCGAAGTCCGTTTTTCGATAAAACGCTTCCTTCATGGTTATTTTCGCGATTTTTCATCAAAATTGCTCAAAAATTATCTCTGTTTAATCCCTTTCAAACCTACTCTCTAAGGGGTTTTTCGGGGTGCTGAACACGAATTCGAAGTCCGTTTTTCGATAAAACGCTTCCTTCATGGTTATTTTCGCGATTTTTCATCAAAATTGCTCAAAAATTATCTCTGTTTAATCCCTTTCAAACCTACTCTCTAAGGGGTTTTTTCGGGGTGCTGAACACGAATTCGAAGTCCGTTTTTCGATAAAACGCTTCCTTCATGGTTATTTTCGCGATTTTTCATCAAAATTGCTCAAAAATTATCTCTGTTTAATCCCTTTCAAACCTACTCTCTAAGGGGTTTTTCGGGGTGCTGAACACGAATTCGAAGTCCGTTTTTCGATAAAACGCTTCCTTCATGGTTATTTTCGCGATTTTTCATCAAAATTGCTCAAAAATTATCTCTGTTTAATCCCTTTCAAACCTACTCTCTAAGGGGTTTTTCGGGGTGCTGAACACGAATTCGAAGTCCGTTTTTCGATAAAACGCTTCCTTCATGGTTATTTTCGCGATTTTTCATCAAAATTGCTCAAAAATTATCTCTGTTTAATCCCTTTCAAACCTACTCTCTAAGGGGTTTTTCGGGGTGCTGAACACGAATTCGAAGTCCGTTTTTCGATAAAACGCTTCCTTCATGGTTATTTTCGCGATTTTTCATCAAAATTGCTCAACAATTATCTCTGACCTACTCTCTAAGGGGTTTTTCGGGGTGCTGAACACGAATTCGAAGTCCGTTTTTCGATAAAACGCTTCCTTCATGGTTATTTTCGCGATTTTTCATCAAAATTGCTCAAAAATTATCTCTGTTTAATCCCTTTCAAACCTACTCTCTAAGGGGTTTTTCGGGGTGCTGAACACGAATTCGAAGTCCGTTTTTCGATAAAACGCTTCCTTCATGGTTATTTTCGCGATTTTTCATCAAAATTGCTCAAAAATTATCTCTGTTTAATCCCTTTCAAACCTACTCTCTAAGGGGTTTTTCGGGGTGCTGAACACGAATTCGAAGTCCGTTTTTCGATAAAACGCTTCCTTCATGGTTATTTTCGCGATTTTTCATCAAAATTGCTCAAAAATTATCTCTGTTTAATCCCTTTCAAACCTACTCTCTAAGGGGTTTTTCGGGGTGCTGAACACGAATTCGAAGTCCGTTTTTCGATAAAACGCTTCCTTCATGGTTATTTTCGCGATTTTTCATCAAAATTGCTCAAAAATTATCTCTGTTTAATCCCTTTCAAACCTACTCTCTAAGGGGTTTTTTCGGGGTGCTGAACACGAATTCGAAGTCCGTTTTTCGATAAAACGCTTCCTTCATGGTTATTTTCGCGATTTTTCATCAAAATTGCTCAAAAATTATCTCTGTTTAATCCCTTTCAAACCTACTCTCTAAGGGGTTTTTCGGGGTGCTGAACACGAATTCGAAGTCCGTTTTTCGATAAAACGCTTCCTTCATGGTTATTTTCGCGATTTTTCATCAAAATTGCTCAAAAATTATCTCTGTTTAATCCCTTTCAAACCTACTCTCTAAGGGGTTTTTCGGGGTGCTGAACACGAATTCGAAGTCCGTTTTTCGATAAAACGCTTCCTTCATGGTTATTTTCGCGATTTTTCATCAAAATTGCTCAAAAATTATCTCTGTTTAATCCCTTTCAAACCTACTCTCTAAGGGGTTTTTCGGGGTGCTGAACACGAATTCGAAGTCCGTTTTTCGATAAAACGCTTCCTTCATGGTTATTTTCGCGATTTTTCATCAAAATTGCTCAAAAATTATCTCTGTTTAATCCCTTTCAAACCTACTCTCTAAGGGGTTTTCGGGGTGCTGAACACGAATTCGAAGTCCGTTTTTCGATAAAACGCTTCCTTCATGGTTATTTTCGCGATTTTTCATCAAAATTGCTCAAAAATTATCTCTGTTTAATCCCTTTCAAACCTACTCTCTAAGGGGTTTTTCGGGGTGCTGAACACGAATTCGAAGTCCGTTTTTCGATAAAACGCTTCCTTCATGGTTATTTTCGCGATTTTTCATCAAAATTGCTCAAAAATTATCTCTGTTTAATCCCTTTCAAACCTACTCTCTAAGGGGTTTTTCGGGGTGCTGAACACGAATTCGAAGTCCGTTTTTCGATAAAACGCTTCCTTCATGGTTATTTTCGCGATTTTTCATCAAAATTGCTCAAAAATTATCTCTGTTTAATCCCTTTCAAACCTACTCTCTAAGGGGTTTTTCGGGGTGCTGAACACGAATTCGAAGTCCGTTTTTCGATAAAACGCTTCCTTCATGGTTATTTTCGCGATTTTTCATCAAAATTGCTCAAAAATTATCTCTGTTTAATCCCTTTCAAACCTACTCTCTAAGGGGTTTTTCGGGGTGCTGAACACGAATTCGAAGTCCGTTTTTCGATAAAACGCTTCCTTCATGGTTATTTTCGCGATTTTTCATCAAAATTGCTCAAAAATTATCTCTGTTTAATCCCTTTCAAACCTACTCTCTAAGGGGTTTTTCGGGGTGCTGAACACGAATTCGAAGTCCGTTTTTCGATAAAACGCTTCCTTCATGGTTATTTTCGCGATTTTTCATCAAAATTGCTCAAAAATTATCTCTGTTTAATCCCTTTCAAACCTACTCTCTAAGGGGTTTTCGGGGTGCTGAACACGAATTCGAAGTCCGTTTTTCGATAAAACGCTTCCTTCATGGTTATTTTCGCGATTTTTCATCAAAATTGCTCAAAAATTATCTCTGTTTAATCCCTTTCAAACCTACTCTCTAAGGGGTTTTTCGGGGTGCTGAACACGAATTCGAAGTCCGTTTTTCGATAAAACGCTTCCTTCATGGTTATTTTCGCGATTTTTCATCAAAATTGCTCAAAAATTATCTCTGTTTAATCCCTTTCAAACCTACTCTCTAAGGGGTTTTCGGGGTGCTGAACACGAATTCGAAGTCCGTTTTTCGATAAAACGCTTCCTTCATGGTTATTTTCGCGATTTTTCATCAAAATTGCTCAAAAATTATCTCTGTTTAATCCCTTTCAAACCTACTCTCTAAGGGGTTTTTCGGGGTGCTGAACACGAATTCGAAGTCCGTTTTTCGATAAAACGCTTCCTTCATGGTTATTTTCGCGATTTTTCATCAAAATTGCTCAAAAATTATCTCTGTTTAATCCCTTTCAAACCTACTCTCTAAGGGGTTTTTCGGGGTGCTGAACACGAATTCGAAGTCCGTTTTTCGATAAAACGCTTCCTTCATGGTTATTTTCGCGATTTTTCATCAAAATTGCTCAAAAATTATCTCTGTTTAATCCCTTTCAAACCTACTCTCTAAGGGGTTTTCGGGGTGCTGAACACGAATTCGAAGTCCGTTTTTCGATAAAACGCTTCCTTCATGGTTATTTTCGCGATTTTTCATCAAAATTGCTCAAAAATTATCTCTGTTTAATCCCTTTCAAACCTACTCTCTAAGGGGTTTTCGGGGTGCTGAACACGAATTCGAAGTCCGTTTTTCGATAAAACGCTTCCTTCATGGTTATTTTCGCGATTTTTCATCAAAATTGCTCAAAAATTATCTCTGTTTAATCCCTTTCAAACCTACTCTCTAAGGGGTTTTTCGGGGTGCTGAACACGAATTCGAAGTCCGTTTTTCGATAAAACGCTTCCTTCATGGTTATTTTCGCGATTTTTCATCAAAATTGCTCAAAAATTATCTCTGTTTAATCCCTTTCAAACCTACTCTCTAAGGGGTTTTCGGGGTGCTGAACACGAATTCGAAGTCCGTTTTTCGATAAAACGCTTCCTTCATGGTTATTTTCGCGATTTTTCATCAAAATTGCTCAAAAATTATCTCTGTTTAATCCCTTTCAAACCTACTCTCTAAGGGGTTTTCGGGGTGCTGAACACGAATTCGAAGTCCGTTTTTCGATAAAACGCTTCCTTCATGGTTATTTTCGCGATTTTTCATCAAAATTGCTCAAAAATTATCTCTGTTTAATCCCTTTCAAACCTACTCTCTAAGGGGTTTTCGGGGTGCTGAACACGAATTCGAAGTCCGTTTTTCGATAAAACGCTTCCTTCATGGTTATTTTCGCGATTTTTCATCAAAATTGCTCAAAAATTATCTCTGTTTAATCCCTTTCAAACCTACTCTCTAAGGGGTTTTTCGGGGTGCTGAACACGAATTCGAAGTCCGTTTTTCGATAAAACGCTTCCTTCATGGTTATTTTCGCGATTTTTCATCAAAATTGCTCAAAAATTATCTCTGTTTAATCCCTTTCAAACCTACTCTCTAAGGGGTTTTCGGGGTGCTGAACACGAATTCGAAGTCCGTTTTTCGATAAAACGCTTCCTTCATGGTTATTTTCGCGATTTTTCATCAAAATTGCTCAAAAATTATCTCTGTTTAATCCCTTTCAAACCTACTCTCTAAGGGGTTTTCGGGGTGCTGAACACGAATTCGAAGTCCGTTTTTCGATAAAACGCTTCCTTCATGGTTATTTTCGCGATTTTTCATCAAAATTGCTCAAAAATTATCTCTGTTTAATCCCTTTCAAACCTACTCTCTAAGGGGTTTTTCGGGGTGCTGAACACGAATTCGAAGTCCGTTTTTCGATAAAACGCTTCCTTCATGGTTATTTTCGCGATTTTTCATCAAAATTGCTCAAAAATTATCTCTGTTTAATCCCTTTCAAACCTACTCTCTAAGGGGTTTTTCGGGGTGCTGAACACGAATTCGAAGTCCGTTTTTCGATAAAACGCTTCCTTCATGGTTATTTTCGCGATTTTTCATCAAAATTGCTCAAAAATTATCTCTGTTTAATCCCTTTCAAACCTACTCTCTAAGGGGTTTTCGGGGTGCTGAACACGAATTCGAAGTCCGTTTTTCGATAAAACGCTTCCTTCATGGTTATTTTCGCGATTTTTCATCAAAATTGCTCAAAAATTATCTCTGTTTAATCCCTTTCAAACCTACTCTCTAAGGGGTTTTTCGGGGTGCTGAACACGAATTCGAAGTCCGTTTTTCGATAAAACGCTTCCTTCATGGTTATTTTCGCGATTTTTCATCAAAATTGCTCAAAAATTATCTCTGTTTAATCCCTTTCAAACCTACTCTCTAAGGGGTTTTCGGGGTGCTGAACACGAATTCGAAGTCCGTTTTTCGATAAAACGCTTCCTTCATGGTTATTTTCGCGATTTTTCATCAAAATTGCTCAAAAATTATCTCTGTTTAATCCCTTTCAAACCTACTCTCTAAGGGGTTTTCGGGGTGCTGAACACGAATTCGAAGTCCGTTTTTCGATAAAACGCTTCCTTCATGGTTATTTTCGCGATTTTTCATCAAAATTGCTCAAAAATTATCTCTGTTTAATCCCTTTCAAACCTACTCTCTAAGGGGTTTTTCGGGGTGCTGAACACGAATTCGAAGTCCGTTTTTCGATAAAACGCTTCCTTCATGGTTATTTTCGCGATTTTTCATCAAAATTGCTCAAAAATTATCTCTGTTTAATCCCTTTCAAACCTACTCTCTAAGGGGTTTTTCGGGGTGCTGAACACGAATTCGAAGTCCGTTTTTCGATAAAACGCTTCCTTCATGGTTATTTTCGCGATTTTTCATCAAAATTGCTCAAAAATTATCTCTGTTTAATCCCTTTCAAACCTACTCTCTAAGGGGTTTTCGGGGTGCTGAACACGAATTCGAAGTCCGTTTTTCGATAAAACGCTTCCTTCATGGTTATTTTCGCGATTTTTCATCAAAATTGCTCAAAAATTATCTCTGTTTAATCCCTTTCAAACCTACTCTCTAAGGGGTTTTTCGGGGTGCTGAACACGAATTCGAAGTCCGTTTTTCGATAAAACGCTTCCTTCATGGTTATTTTCGCGATTTTTCATCAAAATTGCTCAAAAATTATCTCTGTTTAATCCCTTTCAAACCTACTCTCTAAGGGGTTTTTCGGGGTGCTGAACACGAATTCGAAGTCCGTTTTTCGATAAAACGCTTCCTTCATGGTTATTTTCGCGATTTTTCATCAAAATTGCTCAAAAATTATCTCTGTTTAATCCCTTTCAAACCTACTCTCTAAGGGGTTTTTCGGGGTGCTGAACACGAATTCGAAGTCCGTTTTTCGATAAAACGCTTCCTTCATGGTTATTTTCGCGATTTTTCATCAAAATTGCTCAAAAATTATCTCTGTTTAATCCCTTTCAAACCTACTCTCTAAGGGGTTTTCGGGGTGCTGAACACGAATTCGAAGTCCGTTTTTCGATAAAACGCTTCCTTCATGGTTATTTTCGCGATTTTTCATCAAAATTGCTCAAAAATTATCTCTGTTTAATCCCTTTCAAACCTACTCTCTAAGGGGTTTTTCGGGGTGCTGAACACGAATTCGAAGTCCGTTTTTCGATAAAACGCTTCCTTCATGGTTATTTTCGCGATTTTTCATCAAAATTGCTCAAAAATTATCTCTGTTTAATCCCTTTCAAACCTACTCTCTAAGGGGTTTTCGGGGTGCTGAACACGAATTCGAAGTCCGTTTTTCGATAAAACGCTTCCTTCATGGTTATTTTCGCGATTTTTCATCAAAATTGCTCAAAATTATCTCTGTTTAATCCCTTTCAAACCTACTCTCTAAGGGGTTTTCGGGGTGCTGAACACGAATTCGAAGTCCGTTTTTCGATAAAACGCTTCCTTCATGGTTATTTTCGCGATTTTTCATCAAAATTGCTCAAAAATTATCTCTGTTTAATCCCTTTCAAACCTACTCTCTAAGGGGTTTTCGGGGTGCTGAACACGAATTCGAAGTCCGTTTTTCGATAAAACGCTTCCTTCATGGTTATTTTCGCGATTTTTCATCAAAATTGCTCGAAAATTATCTCTGTTTAATCCCTTTCAAACCTACTCTCTAAGGGGTTTTTCGGGGTGCTGAACACGAATTCGAAGTCCGTTTTTCGATAAAACGCTTCCTTCATGGTTATTTTCGCGATTTTTCATCAAAATTGCTCAAAAATTATCTCTGTTTAATCCCTTTCAAACCTACTCTCTAAGGGGTTTTTCGGGGTGCTGAACACGAATTCGAAGTCCGTTTTTCGATAAAACGCTTCCTTCATGGTTATTTTCGCGATTTTTCATCAAAATTGCTCAAAAATTATCTCTGTTTAATCCCTTTCAAACCTACTCTCTAAGGGGTTTTCTGGGGTGCTGAACACGAATTCGAAGTCCGTTTTTCGATAAAACGCTTCCTTCATGGTTATTTTCGCGATTTTTCATCAAAATTGCTCAAAAATTATCTCTGTTTAATCCCTTTCAAACCTACTCTCTAAGGGGTTTTTCGGGGTGCTGAACACGAATTCGAAGTCCGTTTTTCGATAAAACGCTTCCTTCATGGTTATTTTCGCGATTTTTCATCAAAATTGCTCAAAAATTATCTCTGTTTAATCCCTTTCAAACCTACTCTCTAAGGGGTTTTTCGGGGTGCTGAACACGAATTCGAAGTCCGTTTTTCGATAAAACGCTTCCTTCATGGTTATTTTCGCGATTTTTCATCAAAATTGCTCAAAAATTATCTCTGTTTAATCCCTTTCAAACCTACTCTCTAAGGGGTTTTTCGGGGTGCTGAACACGAATTCGAAGTCCGTTTTTCGATAAAACGCTTCCTTCATGGTTATTTTCGCGATTTTTCATCAAAATTGCTCGAAAATTAT
>JAVIWC010009324.1:0-13409 GCA_031894815.1 Creontiades dilutus | reverse complement strand
GGGTGCTGAAATTTGGTATGCAGCCTTTTCAGGACTGATGCTTGAAGAAGGTCTGGGTTCAGCTGATTGGTTCCAAGAGCAATTTTCTACCATATTAGTCGTAGGGTGCTGAAATTTGGTATGCAGCCTTTGCAGGACTGATACTTGAAGATACTCAGGTCTGGGTTCTGCTGATTGGCTCCAAAAGCAAATGTATACCGTGTTAGTCGTATGCTGCTGAAATTTGGTATGCAGCCTTTTCAGGACTGATGCTTGAAGATGGGGTTCTGCTGATGCTACCGTGCTAGTCGTAGGGTGCTGAAATTTGGTATGCTGATGATGCTTAAAGATGCTTCCATGCAGCCTCTGCTGAAAGCAAACTTCTGGCGAAATTTGGTGTGCAGCTTCCTTGTGACTGGTACTTGATGATGCATTTGCGCCAGTTTGACAGCTCTGCACAATCGTTGAATCCATTTCACATTTTTCCAATAACGTCCCATGTGACATCCCTTGCGAAACCTGCGTTCTCCGCCTAATTTAAAATCCATCTCGAGTCAATCCGTCATACCCAATCCACCGCTCTCCCTCTCGTGTCATTCATTTAAAAACCAAAAAGGAACCCAGTCCTTCTCAATGGCGATCGTAAATTTCAGTTAATCACCAAAATCAATCACCACGATGAAGGGAAACTTCCGTCTCATTACGTGCGATAAATTTGTTCTTCCAATGCCCGTTGCTGGTGCCATTAAACGAAAAAGAACGCAATATTTCTTGTGTTAGCCCACTCTAGTTGTTCACCATTCAAGCACCATACGGAGATGATCGAGTGATTGATTGAACACCGGCGTAAAAATGCCGTTAAAGTTTTCCCTTTCAGAAAAAAAAAACCTTTTCGTATTTGCATAGGTTCGTTATGGGCGCGGAGGGGCTTTCATCACACGGTAGAGATATTTACAATTTTAATCTTCCGAGCGTTACTTCTTCATGAATCAAAAACCCGAGGGACCTTCCGAGAAGATATGACTCCGCTTGACGCGTCCACTAATAAGGGATTGCATGGAACGCGTGGAGTTTTTTAACATAAAACGCGGGGGCGGTTTCTATTGATGGGGACAACGCGGAGAGAACGGGAATGACTTGAAAAAACGTCTGCCAAGTGGGTGTGGCACATAGCTTCCTCGTATCCGTAACATGACTGTATAGATCATTGAAAATCGTTCAATTAGGCGAAGTAAATATTGAATTAGGGTAAATTTATTGTTATGCAGGAGCATAACTTGAGAAAATAAAGGTAGGCATGTTCAACTATTGAACAAACTATAAAATATACCTAATAAGTCCGAACAATCCCTGAAAATTTCATCGAAATCGGTCAAGAACTTTGCCGGAGTTACGCGTGTAACAAGGATTTCACGTTTGGGCATGCGCAGAGGCTACTACTGATCCGGGGGTCATGAAACTCATAGGGGACCATCTACACATCAAACCGAACAATCCCTGAAAATTTCATCGAAATTGGTCAAGAACTCCCGAGTTATGCGCGTAACAAGGATTTCACGTTAAGCTACTATTGATCCAGGGGTCATGAAACCTATAGGGGACCATGTACACCCCAAGAGCATTAACTTCTCTATTTGACGTCAGATAACATTTTGCTTCCGAGTCTACCAAGGTAGCGGAAGCATTGTGAACCTTTCTGAACAATTTTGGTTCCGTGTCTGTGTGTCTGTCTGTCAGCAAATCCTTGTTACGGGCAAAAATACACGAAGTTATTGACCGATTTTGATGAAATTTTCAGGGATTGTTCGGTTTGATGTGTAGATGGTCCCCTATAGGTTTCATGACCCCCGGATCAATAGTAGCCTCTGCGCATGCGCAGACGTGAAATCATTGTTACGCGCATAACTCCGAGAGTTCTTGACCGATTTCGATGAAATTTTCTTGGATTGTTCTTGTTGGTGTGTAGATGGTCCCCTATAGGTTTCATGACCCCCGAATCAATAGTAGCCTCTGCGCATGCGCAAACGTGAAATCCTTCCCACAAGCATAACTCCGGGAGTTCTTAATTGATAATAGTCAATAATAATTTTCAATGATCTATACAGTCATGTTATGGATACGAGGAAGCTATGTGCCACACCCACTTGGCAGACGTTTTTTCTTCTTGTTATCAGACCAATGTTTGAAGCCTCGCAGCAAGTGGAAATACGCCGTTTTTACATAAACAATGTTTCCCCTGCATGGCTTGTATGTTAAGGAATAAAATGGAACCTCTAAGGTAACGGTACCGGTAGTGGCCACAGTTAAGAATTTTTTCTTTAGTTTTGACAATTGTGGGCCAACAGTAGTACTGACTTTCTTCAGGACTCATTTAGAATATAGCCCGACTCTTCCCTAACATTTCCATTGCCTAAAACTACCAAAAGAACAATTTTTTCTATTTTTTAATAATTTTTTCTCACACCTTTATTTTGATCTAGTAGTGGCCACATCAAATTACGAAATTTCCAGTAGTGGCCACGTGCATGTCTCAGTAGTGGCCACTTGACATTTTGCCCTCCTTACGTGTTTAATATCATTAAATTCAATACCAGATGAACAAAATTGATTCTATCCAGTAGAAGCTCTAGGATACAGCCCAACAAACGAGGAAACTAGGGACGGTCATATTGAGAAGTTTACCACAATTTCCAATGATGCTCTGCGCACTCCTAGTTCAACCTCTGACTACAAGATGACATGAGCTGTACCTCCTGCAAGTTTAAAGCCACTAGGAGACCGGGAATCCTTATTTCTCAAATATAAACTTCAAAATGGCCACTACTGGAGCAGTGGCCACTACCGGTGCCGTTACCTTATCTTGTGTTTTTTTTTTTTTTTTTTTTTTTTTTCAATTTTTGGACTTATTTGGTTATTGGAAGAAATCCCTCGTATGTATTTAAGCCTAAATGGTAGAGAGGACCAAATGCTCACGATATTCTCAGATCAATGAATATTAACCGAGTTCCCTTTACCAAGCCACGTTCTTCCTTTTTCGAGATAAATTCCGTGATCCATGATCCATGTTCTACTCGTGTTAAATTCGAGGAGTTGTCCACGGTATCTCTTATCCGTGTTCCTCCCAGTTTAGGCAGGTACGAAGGTAGATCGCTCTTCTTCAAGTTGGTTTTTTTTGTGTTGGGTTCTCCTGATCCCGTAGCGGGGTCCCCCTATCAAGGTCGTTATCAGTTATACTAATTGGGAGCGGGCGTGTTTTACACACATTACTAAAATGCCCTTTGGAACCGGCTTCGAACTTAGGGAAGACTTTTACGACCGTGTAAAAACCCTTCGCTATGACCCGAAGTACTTCCGGTTCCCCAGTCACTTAACGGCTCGTTAAAGGGCTCGATATGGTGGCGTTTTTCGGACGTAGAGTGAGGGAACGGGAACGAAATGATATTACTAAGAGAGAGAGAGAGAGAGAGAGAGAGAGAGAGAGAGAGAGAGAGAGAGAGAGAGAGAGAGAGAGAGAGAGAGAGAGAGAGAGAGAGAGAGAGAGAGAGAGAGAGAGAGAGAGAGAGAAGGTTTAATTCGCAAAATCTAGCAAATTTTGGACCCGTAAGGCCATTCTTACAATTAACGAGAAATTAAGTTACAAAAGGAAAAGTCCTGCTCTCATAAAGTTAAGTTCAAATAAAAGGCAACAGAAAAAGTAAATAATAATAGTACTCCCAAAATAACTGACAAGACATAAAATAAAGAAATAAATATAGCGATTTATGGTAACGGGCACAACTCGTCTCATAATGAACAAAAAAAAAGAAGAAAACTGAAAACTAGGTAATGTATATAGGCCCCGAAAAAAAAAAAAATAATAAAAATAAAAATGGAAATAAGATGCAAATACTATTCGAGTTGGTGCTTTTTTAAATTCTTCTTAATAATAATAATTGAGGAGCTTACTTTCAAAAAGGCACATATCCAAATCTGGGAGAAAACGTTTTTTTCTCAATTTTCCATCTCTGAATATGAGTTGAATCAGATCCCCCTATCATTTCCGAACAAAACAGAACACATCCACGTCAATTCCGGGGCTAAAGTTATGTGTTTGCGTCAAAAAGTAATAAATCCGTCCCCTACATTTTTTTTCAGTGCCTTGCAATAGAAATGGCATATATCCTCCTAATTTCGTCAGGCGATAAGTCGTGGGTTTTCAAAAAGGCACATATCAAATCGCATCGAACTCGATAGATGGCAGGCATGACAAATGGAAATATGGAGTCAGGCAAAGTTTTCAATAAAACTTACAGAATGGAGAATGAATTCTTTCTTTCTCAAAAATTCACAAATCCACGAGTTTTGATCAAAAGGGCACATTTCCAAAGCGAAACGGATATACACAGCCTCGTGGTTTGGAGAAAATTGATTCATATTCTGAGGCATCTTTATCTGTGCTTTTCACACATTACTCCGATGAGAAACTGCAGAAAAACATCTCCACTAATCTGCAAATCGTTTTTTTTCACTTCCTGAACATTTTGTCGGAATGGATATGTGCCTGTTAGAAAGTAAGCTCCTCAATTGATACGGCCTTCTTCAATTCGGTTGGCAAATCATTATAAATCAAAATAGATTTGAACTAATAACTCGTGAAAAGCAGTGTTGCGACATTTCGGAAGTGTAATGCTCGTATTACCCGCTCTAGTGCTGATTTGGTGACCATCAATCATTAAAGGATATTCTTTGGCCAGATAGTTTGGTTTCTTCAACTCTAAAATTTTGAATGTCAAAATAGCTATTGCATATTCCTGCAATTGTTCGAACTGTAGAATATTCAATGGTTGGCGAGAACTAGCCTTGTATAATCAGGGACGTAACTAGGGGGGGGGGGGGGGGGTATGTTCCCGGGCGCCAAAGATAGAGGGGCGACAAATAGGCAAAAAAGTGACAGCTCACCAAGTTCTTTTAAATATTATGACCGTTTGGAGTAAATTTGAAAATATTTACTAAAAGGAAAAATAATATAAATAAGGAATGCGATAGGCCTACAAGAAAGGACAAAGGATATAGAAAACGTATACTTCGCGAGGCGAGAACTAGCCTAGAGCGGCATCATGCAGGGTAGTTGACGAGGCGAGTCAACTCCATTCGAACTTATTGTTTATATTTGCCAAAACGGCCTCCACGACGCCTATCCCAATATAACCACAGCTTTGAGAATTTTTCTTACAATATCCGTGTGTTAATGAATGAAAGAAGTTTTAGAAAACTGAGTATAATGAAAAACTACATCAGGAACTTGACTGGACAACGCACTAAACAACTTGGTCATCATATCAATAGAGTACAAAATTCAGCACTATCTTTTGATGGTATCATTAAGACATTTGCAGCAAAAAAAACCAACAATTTTCATTTTAAAGTTTGTTTAGAGCTTCCATTTCGTACAAAAATTCATTTATCATCTATTAGTTTGTTAAATTTAATAAAAATTATGTGGTATTTTACATTGAGCACTTACCAAACCTTCCTCTTTTTAGTAAAAGAGTTTATACATTGTGAATAAATCAAATTAATTATATTTATATTTTGGTTCATTGGTATATTAAGATGGTGTGAGTCATGAGATATCGGGTCTATGGGGGGGGTCCAAATTTATTTCTTGCCCCGGGTGAAATACGTCCCTGTGTATAATCAAGGGTCTTTTTTTTATTATTCAATAATAAACCATTGCTCTGGAAAAAAAAATTCTAACCCCCCTGAAAATTTCATGGTTTACGTTTCAAAGGGTGTAGAATCCGAATCTGCAATAAAAATTTTCCGTCCGTCCGCCGTACGCACGATATCTCCGAAATGGCTGGAGCAAAAGATCCGAAATTTTCAGGAAAAATCCATCTTGGCCCGAGGACGCCCCAATTCTTGAGCCAACTCTCTCACTCAATTTAAAGTGCCCTTTAAGGGCTGTCAAAGTTTTGTAAAATCTCTAAAAACCTCAAAACAAGTTGAAGCGGCCTAAATTTGTACTCTATTTGAAGAACATACCATGAGGAGTCGAATGAGCCCTTCCAAAGGTCCGTAGGTCAAACCATTCCCGATGTATGGCTCGATTTATGGTGCCAACATTTGCGTTTTTTGGTTTATTATTGTTTGTTTGTTTGTGTATTGTCAGGAGGAACACAAATATGATCAACTGACCAATCCAAATAGGTATTTTGGTTGAGAACAGATTTACGTGCTCTATGCATATCTCCTGAAATTCAATAATCGCTCTATCCTGTGAAACACGCTCACTCCAAAGCTTAGTATAAATTCAAATCATGAACGCAAGCGAATTGAATAATAAACCCCAGTGAAAGAATTTGCAGCGTTTTCAATCATGAGTGATTATTGGTGACACCACCCCCCAATGCAGCCTTTTTCAAGGTTTAAAGGACCAAGTAATTAAACGCCTCCTCCTCTCGTAATATTTTTAAAAACCGGAGCTCGTCGAACCGTGAAAACTACCGGGTAATTTTTGCATGAACGAAACCACCGTCAGACGGGAAACACGAAAAAAAAAAATCTCACTAATTATCCGTAACGGAAGTTCCACACGTAGATAGGTACCTCAGGGGACGACCTAGGAGGGGAAGTGAGGGGAAGTGTCGAGGTACAGGGGTAGGGGGGAGGGGGATGATTTAATGACTTATTATAAAAGAGGGCAGAAAAGCTAACGGGGTTCAGCCCCCCTCCCCCTCCCCTCTAGGTAGGGGAGGGTCGGAGGGGAAATTAAGGGGAAGCGATGAAGGGTAGAGAGGGGGAGGGGGAAGTTTGAGGTTATCTTCGAAGGAAATCACGTGAGAAAGCTCCCATGGGAAAATTCTTTCTAAAGAAACCACCTACCTACCTACCTTCCCCTACTTTGTACCCCCCCACCCCTCCTCCTACACCACTTCCCCGCTTTTTTTTTTTTTAAAGGTGCCTACCTAATCATCAACTTCGCTAACTAACTAGAAGCCGTTGTGTTTTTTGTTTTTTTTTTTTTTTTCTTAAGGTTTTTCGAAACCGAACGGATTTCACCTTTTTTTCAACGCGACGGAGGTGGGGGGGGGGCAAAGGGGCGGTAGTGGGGGCGGATGAGGGGTGGGAGATTGAGTCGAGAAGGAATAGATTCATTTCTACCTTGTGTACTGCGCGAAAAACTTCATCGTGGGTGGTTTTTTTGAAATTTTTGTGAACGAAGTGTCCTATCCCAGGTTTGTCGAACGTTCGGTTGAAAATTTAGGTTGTTTTTCGATTTAATTTCCATTCGGTTTCAAGAGTTACTGGTCAGCGAGTGGTGAAATACCGCAAAACCTACTGGATGGTAAGCATCACTACTTCATGTACGAATACTGAATTTTTCCATACTTGATAACCTTATAGCATTTATGAATAGTGACATTACGAAGTAAAGGAAGGGGGTTAATGTCTTCTTCATGTAGGTAAATGTTTCAGATTCCATTCAAATCGACCCCTGGATGGTTGACAGTTGTGGACTTTGACGTTTTGCTTATCCTTGTACCGTTCTAGTGGCCTAACATTAAGAAGAGATCATCACATTCATTTCTACCGTGTGTACTGCCTGAAAAACTTCAGTCTGCGTGGTTTTTTCATTCTACTCTAGTTGTGCTAAGAACCTCGCAAATTTTGAGCGTTTATGGAGACTAAGAAAGAACTGTTGAGGGCAACATTGAGAAGTTAAGGAAGGGGAGCTGATCTCTTCTTTGTGTACGTTAATATTTCAGATGCCATTCGAATGTACCAGTCAAAGGTTGACAGTCTACAGTGACGTTTCAATGTTTTTTTTAGTTTCGTTGTAGTGACCTCGCATTACACGAGAAGAGATCGTATATCCATTTCTACCGTGTGCAATACCTGAAAAACTTCACTGTGGATAGTTTTTTCGAGTACAGTGTCGAGGCGTATCCTATTACACGAAAATCAGTCTTCAAATTGAAATTTTCGTTGATTTTCAACGGTGTCGAATACTAGTTTTCCGATTCGGTCCTATGAATTAGTGGTTAGTTCGCGGTGAAATACCGCAAAACCTACTGGATGGTAAGCATCACTACTTCATGTACGAATACTGAATTTTTCCATGATATATGATAAAGTTCAGGCATTTATGAAAGATTTTTCATTAAGAAGTTAACGAAGGCTAATCTCTCCTTCATGTAAGTTCGTGCTTTAAATTTCATTCAAATCTTCCACTCAACGGTTTGGTTCCACTATGACGTTTTTGCTAACCATCTAGTACCGTTCTAGTGACCTAGCATTAGGAAGAGATCCTATATCCATTTCTACCCTGTGTAATAGGTTGTAGTCGTATAGTGCGGCGGTGAGGGGTCGAGAAGGAATAGAATCATTTCTACGGTGTGTACAGCGCAAAAAACTTCGGCGTGGGTGGTTTTTTTAAATTTTTTAATTTTTTTCCAGTGAATGAAGTGTGAATGGGCATTGCGTTAAACGTTAATCAGTCATTCGGTTGAAATTTTCCGTGATTTTCGATTTCAATGAAAGTTTTGAGAGATAGCTTGCGATTCGAATTAGTTTTATGAATTAGCAAATCTACTGGATGGTAAGTATCACTACTTCATGTACGCATGTACGCAGGATACAACATCAAGAAGTTAGGGGAGGTGAATGATCTCTCCTTCATGTTCGTTAATATTTCGAATTTCATGAAAATGTACTACCTACTCAAAGGTTCACAGTCTATTAAGACGTTTTATTTAGTACACATCTATTACCGTTACAGTGACCTCCCATTAAGAAGAAATCATTATATACATTTCTACCGTGTGTACTGCCGTTAAAACTTCAGCATGCGCGGTTTTTCTATGCGCTTGTATCAAGTCGCAACTTATTACGATGAAATCAGTGGTAATTCGATTCAAATTTTAGGTTATAGGTAGTTTTTGATTTGGTTTCATGAATTAGAAGTCAATACGGTGTAATACGGCAAACCCTACTGGATGGTAAGAATCACTACTTCATGTACAAATATTGAATTTTTTCCATATTTGATAACCTTATAGCATTTATGAATACTGACATTACGAAGTAAAGGAAGAGGGATAATGTCTTCTTTATGTAGGTTAATGTTTCAGATTCCATTCAAATCTACCACTCGATGGTTGACAGTTGTGGACTTTGACGTTTTAGTACATTCTATTACCGTTCTAGTGACCTAACATTAAGAAGAGATCATTACATTTCATTTCTATCGTGTGTGCTGCCTGAAAAACTTCGACATGTTCGGTTTCTCGCATGTACCTACTAGTATTAATTCGCATCCTTTATATGGAAATCAGTTCTGATTCTAATGAAATTTCACTTGATTTTCGACATTTTCGATTAACTGTATGTACCAGGTTGTAGGGGGACGGATGAGGGGTGAGAGATTGAGTCGAGAAGGAATAGATTCATTTCTACGGTGTGTACAGCGCGAAAAACTTCATCGTGGGTGGTTTATTCCAGTGAATGAAGTGTGAAGTCCTATACCAATTACAGATTTCCCAGACTTTCGGTATCAATGGGTTCTTTTGAGATCTAGTTTCCGATTCGGTTGTATGAATTAAAAGATCAACGCGTTTTGAAACTCTGCAAAACCTACTGGATGGTAAATATCACTACTTCATGTACGCATGGATGCGGGCTGATCTCTTCTTTATGAACGTTAATGTTTCAGATTTCATACAAATTTGAAATTCAAATGTTGACAGTCCACTATGACGTTTCAGTACATATCTAGTACCGTTCTAGTGACCTAACATTAAGAAGAGATCTTACATCCATTTCTACCGTGTGTACAGCCTGAAAAACTTCGGTATGGGCGGTTTTCGTACACATTAGTCTTGTCAACTTGACTTCTTGAATTCTTCTTCAATATTTCATTAATTTCACAGCTTTTTTGAAAAGGGAGCTCATCTCTCTTTCATGCAATTTAAATTTTCCGATTCATTCAAATCTATCGCACAATTTTTGACAGCGTTGCAGCTAGCTAGCATTACGAAGAGATCGTATATCCATTTCTACCGTGTGCAATACTTAAAAAAAACTTCACTGTGGATAGTTTTTTGAGTACAGTGTCGAGGCGTATCCTATTACATAAAAATCAGTCTTCAGATTGAAATTTTCGTTGATTTTGAAGGGTGTCGATACCTTGTTTGCAAAACCTACTGGATGGTAAGAATTATTAGTTCACCAAGAAGATATCCTATATCGATTTCTACCGTATGTACTACCTGAAAAACTTCAGTGTGGGTGGTTTCTTTCATTCTACTCTAGTTGAGCTATAAACCTCGCAAATTTTGAGAATTTATTGCGACTAAGAAAGAACTGTTGAGGACAATATCGAGAAGTTAAGGAATCTCTTCCTTGTGTAGATCTGATAGGTCTGATCTCTTCTCTGTGCAGTTTAATATTTCAGATGCCATTCGGATTTACCAGTCAAAGGTTGACAGTCTACAGTGACGTTTCAGTGTTTTTCTAGTTTCGTTGTAGTGACCAAGCATTGAGAAGAGATCGTATATCCATTTCTACCGTGTGAACTAACTGAAAAACTTGGCCGTCTCATTCAAGCTTGTATGCGCGAATATTGGTTTCAGAGAGATTAAATTCATATGGGACCATCTACTGCCTAACCCTTTATTGATAGACGTCCTATATATAATAATTACTTCTCATTGATAGGTCATGTACTGTTTAGATGAAGCAGGTTGCCCTGGGCGTACCACACAGAAGGAATAGAAACGTGATGGAAGGGGGCGTTGTGAAATATGTCACTCAACCCACTGATTGTCATTCGGGTGTCCAAAGTGACAGGGAGTTTTTTTTTTCTTTTTTTGTTTTTTCGATTATCATAAAACTGGGCGAGGTCCCACGGGGAAGGTACTGGGGGTCCCCACTACCTACGTGAGACGACGCGTTGAGTCAGCTTTTTTTGCCCCCCCCCCCTTCCCCAGTAGGAGAAAAGGACCACTTGCATCGAGAAGACATTGTGAATGTTGGTTGTGGCGGATGAAGGGGGGGTTTACCTTCCGGGTGGATGTTGAAGTCGAAGAAAGACAATGAAACACGCGGAAGGTTTAGGGCGCGTGCTCATAAAGAAGCAATCGTGGGCCAAGAAAAAACATGCTGGTATGACGTTCTATATTTTGATTTGAAAACTTCAGTTCACAAACATGTGTGTTCTTTCCTCATTTTAGGTTATTTTGGTAAACATTTTTTGGTTAAAATTTGGAGATACCCAGCATCTGATAGAGTACCGCTGCCCAAAGCCTATTTTGGAGTCCTCAAGCTTAAGTAGAAACCTGTGGAAAAAAAAACAAGGGAGGATGATCGATAAGTAATAATTTGATGACTGATTGATTTGATTATGGATTTTCTACATTGTTTTTGAAAATACTGATCCAAAACATATTCCATAACTTCCATGACGTTCAACTTTTTGATTTAAAAACTTCAGTTCACTAATAACCGTGTTTTGTAGCTTAAAAGCATCGTTATTTCCTCATTTTAAGTTATTTTGCTACTTAAGCAAAACGTTAAAATTTGAAGATCCCCAGCATCTGATAGAGCAACGCTGCCCAAAGCCTATTTTGGAGTCCTCAAGCTTAAATAAAAAGCTGTGAAAAAACGTTGCAAATTCAATCATTCGCGATTTCAATTTCAACTAAAATACCTATTTGGATTGATCAGTTGATCATATTTGTGTGCCTCCTGAAATTCAATAATCGCTCTATCACCTGTGAAACACGCACACTCCAAAGCTTAGTAGAAATTCAAATCATGAACGCAAGCTCATTGAATAATAAACCCCAGTGAAAGAATTTGCAGCGTTTCATGCATATCAGAAAGCCTTTTAGGAGTTCACTCCAGTATCCACATTACTACATCACTACATCACTAAGTTACTGATATCAACACAAAAACAATAATAAACCAAAATAACGCGAATGTTGGCACCATAAATCGGGTCGTACATCGGGAATGGTTTGACCTACGGACCTGGGGAGGGGCTCATTCGATTCCTCGTGGAGTGTTCTTCAAAACGCTGCAAATTCTTTCACTGGGGTTTATTATTCAATTGGCTTGCGTTCATGATTTGAATTTCTACTAAGCTTTGGAGTGAGCGTGTTTCACAGGTGAAAGAATACTTATTTACCCCAGTAATAATATTGAATAATAAACCCCAGTAATGATATTGAATAATATTTACCTATATATTATCAGCGTTTCATGCATATCAGAATGCTTCAGCCCGTGTATCGGCTATAAACTACAAGTATCTACATCGGCTATCACTCCAGTATCCACATTCACTACAACTCGACGCTATCGGCATCACTAGGTTACAAACAAACAATAATAAACCAAAAAACGCAAATGTTGTCACCATAAATCGGGCCATACATCGAGAATGGTTTGACCTACAGACGTGGGGAAGGGCTCATTTGATTCCTCATGGTATGTTCTTCAAATAGAGAAATATTTAGGCCGCTTCGACTTGTTTTGAGGTTTTTAGGGATTTTACAAAACTTTGACAGCCCTTAAAGGGCACTTTAAATTGAGTGAGAGAGCTGGCTCAAGAATTGGGGCGTCGCTGGACCAAGATGGATTTTTCCTGAAAATTTCAGCTTTTTTGCTTCAGCCGTTTGGGAGAAATCGTGCGTACGGCGGACGGACGGAAAATTTTTTATGGCTGTTTCTTATTCTACACCCTTTGAAACGTAAACCATGAAATTTTCAGGGGGGTTAGAATTTTTTTTTCAAGAGCGATTACAATGGTTTATTATTGAATAATAAACCAAAATTGGAAAAATGTTGTTGAACATTGTCGGGGTCGCTGCAATAGCTTCATTTATCGCTTTTAAGACGATTCGCTATAATTAATTAGCTTTATGGGGGGGTTATTTCGGACGAGATCTGTATCTCTAGGACAAAAGATGAAAAACGAAGGAATTCAAAAAAAAAAGTTCATTACATAAATCATAATTAGTCCACGTTCAAAGGTTTTGGAAAACAAAAGGGTCTGGTGGAAGAGAAAAAAATGGAGTCAACGGAGTGGGGATGTTGAAAAGAAACGGGGATGGTGTGTGTGTTCGATAGCGTATATGGGTCGTGTACATGTGAAGCGGTGGTGTTCGTGTGCGAGGCGTTGGAAACACAAAAGGTATTCAAAGCTTCGCCGGGACCAGTGGGGGTTTTCAGATCTTCCCGAAAGTCAATTAATGAGGAGACAATGGGAGGCTATTGACGGGGCGAGGACGGGAAGGCGGTTTGATTGGGATAGAGGCGCCTTGCGGCGTTGTTTAGGAGGTCAGACAGCCGAAAAGGAGACTTGTGTCGGAGGAGGTGAACTGGGATCGTGCGAGGATCGAACTGGATGAGCGATGCAGGCGTTGCAGGGACGTACCTAAATC
>JAVIWC010009323.1:0-130151 GCA_031894815.1 Creontiades dilutus | reverse complement strand
CAAGCATTGACGAGCTTCCGAGATAAAATCGTTCTCAATTTAATGCCCTGGATAGCTATAATTTTTAGCTGTCACGCTATGCAGGTCCCATTGCTCAATTCTCGTCATTCATAGTTTCCATCGGAGCCGCGAAATGTCTCGATCGTCGGGATTCGCAAGTTTCGAAGGAGAAAACGGTACGAAACCGTTTCGGGCGGACTCTTTGAGCCGATCGTACGTAAAAAGTAACGAAAGTATCTTTACCCGGGTATACGCGAGCGACCAGGGTCTTTATCGATCTGAATTCTACGCTATGAGTCGGCAGATTTTATGGACGCTGTGGACTTTCGGGCGAACGCCATATTGTGTCAAATCAGGTTGTAATCAAATAAATATTGCTGAAAAACTAGGGAGTAGATTTTTTTAATCATTTAATATCATTTGAACGATTAACAGGAGTGCAATCCAGTTCTTAGGGACCGACCCGACAGTTCCGCCCCCCACCCTTCAACACTCCTTCAACTAACCTTCGGGTGGGCTCCTTCCGCCCTTTGTTATCCCAGCATCACCACTTTTCCGTCCGCTCGAAGGGGTCATTCGTGTACCTGCCACTTGGTAAGCACTAGCCTCTCTGGTGCTCTGGTTGAATCTACAGATTTTTCCAGGGAGTTGGTTAAGCTTAGTAAGTACCTACTTACGGATCTCAAAAAAAATAACAGCGTTTTTTTTTCTTTTTTTTTAAATCACAGTAACCTAGTGATGTAGTGAATCTGGATACTGGAGTGAACTCCTAAAAGGGTTTATAGCCGATACACGGGTTGAAGCATTCTGATATGCATGTTTTTTCTTACGAAATTTAAAATTTTCAGATAGAGCATTTTTCCATTGTAATCGCTCTTGGAAAAAAAAACGCTGTAAATTTTTTCACCGGGGTTTATTATTCAATGATTCATGCGTCCTGAAATTCAATAATCGCTCTATCACCTTGAAACAAGCACACTCCAAAGCTTAGTAGAAATTGAAATCATGAATGCAAGCCAAATGAATGAAATTGATAATTAACCTCAGTGAAAGAATTTGCAGCGTTCTAAATCTAATATTTAGTAGAACCTAAAATAAATTCGTGACTCAACTTCGGTGTGTGACTCAAACTGCGATTGTGTTAAAATACCGTATCTCTTTACTGATGTGAGTCCGAAAGGTAAGTTTGGTGTCGCCATCATATTGTAGTGGACACACAACGGTAGGTGAGGTAAAAGGTAAAAAGTGCTCACAAAAATTGCGCTCGAATCTATTCTTGGTTCAACTGTTGATAAAGATGAGGTGAATAAGGGGCCCCGAAATGCGTTACGGAATTTTACAGGTTGTACTGTATTTATAAATATGTAAATGTAGCTCGTAAAATGTAAAATTTTGATAGAAGTCGTAGAATATCGTTGAGAATATGTTACGTTTGAATCTTCTTTTGCATAAGAAGCTAACCACGAATAATGCTTCCTGATTGATTTCTTTATTTTCGTCTTAAATAGTACGATTTGCACTTGGTATTGTGGAAGTTTTGATGTTTCTGTCGGCATTCGTCCCTCAATGGTGTACAAGCCAGGTAGCAGCTAAGTAGATGCTCTTATTAGTTTCATCACTTGTAAATCAATAATTGCATTCGCAAGCAGAAAATCCACAAGGCATCATTTCCTCGCCTTCCGTCCGTTTGATTCCCTCAAGTTTGTACAGTAATCGGGAACAGACGAGCCAATTGAAGGGGTTAACGAAGTTGAGAAAGATAGAGGAGGGAGAGACGTGCAATTGTAAGATGTCCACCAGTCAAGGAAAGAACCCCGAAGGAAAAGGGTGGTGATACCACAAAACAATCCTGCTTTGAAGCCGTCTCGAATAGCTCCATTTTAGTTTCTCTGCCATGTTTCGTTTCATCTTATAATTGTAGCCCTCCCAGACGCCCAAGGAAACCCCTCTTGGAAACGGGCGGGAGGAGCCAACCCCCTGGGACCACCCCTTGCCACCAGAGAAGGACGGGGAGGAGCGATGGGGCGGGGTTACCCCCAGACTGGGGGAGCCGATTCCCATCTCCAGCCCCTTCCCCTTGGCCGCGATGGAGGGATGAACCTTCAGGGAGGGGGCAATGGGGCCACCTGGGCCCCCTTCGACCGGTTCCTGGTAGGGATGGCAAAATTTTTCAATTTGTCGATATATAGGGAGCAATATATCGATGTCTACGATATATCGATCGCCAAAATATATCGATATTCCCGATATATCGGGATAAAGATACATCGAACATTTTACTGCTTACTGTAATTTCAAATGTGCAAACACAGGGAATATTAAGTGTTATTTAACTACATAGAATCACGAAAAAATGCTATCTTCAATTTAGATTAACCCTGAAAACCCAAATTAAACCAATACAACTAAAAAATACAATAAACACGAAGTAGCCAAAAGCAGTCTGTTGAACTTGTTTTACTTCCAATATTTATTTGGGAGATTTAAAAAAAATAAAACCGCTTTAAAATTAGCCTATATTTAAAAAATACTTTCAAAAGGTTTGCGATTGGAACTTAAATGTCCAAGAAAATTACAAATAAAATGTCAATTTTGTCATTTTATGAATCCGACATGTAGGACCGAAAAACATCGATGTCTCCGATACTATCGCCAGATGAATTTGTAGATGGCGATATATCGATATATCGGGCCCAGAATAAAAATATCGATATATCGTTGCCATCCCTAGTTCCTGGCAGGAAGAAGTATTTTTGTTGCAGTGGAGTAAACATCTCTCTTAAACTCTTTTCAATAGGCATCTCTGTGATGGAGGTAGTGGTGCTTAGTGGAATTCTCACCCGGAAGCCCAAGAGCTTGTTGTGCTCGTTGATCGCTGTCATGTTTGGTGGGCAAGCAGTGAGGCCCAGAGTTAGTATAGTAGCTCGTGGTCAGTATTTTCCCCCCAAGGAAGACGGTGCTCACGGACCAAGGACGGTGCTCGCACCCTCATCACCTGTATTAAGGTAGAATTCATGTCAATAGTCTTTCACCCCTGCTGCTCGTAGGATTCATTGTTACAGTTGTAAACCCCTTCAGGGTGAGAGCTATTTGGGCTCGTCAGTGCTCGATATCGTTGTAATTACCTTTTCACCGCTTCCCGGTGCTCGCAAGCTTCCTTACTTTCACTATCTAGCCTTTTGACTTGATAGGTAGTTTTATAGCTCCTAAGCTCCAGTATAGCTCGTAAGCTCGAGTGTAGCTCATAAGTTCTTGCTATTCTTAATTTTGTGCTCGTTGTGTCCCTCTCTGCTAGTCTTAAGCCATTGCTCATTTTACCATTTATATTTTGCGTTGTGAGCTCGGGGCTTGTAAATCAACTGGGGGTTCGTACCATTAGTACCTGCTGATCATGAGCAAATAAATGTCTATTTCAGATATCAAATTACATGTTCTTATTCATTTTTTTTTTTTCCAGGTTGGATGAAACACAGTTACAAGAGCGTCTCGTTTATCTATACGGTGTGTATTGCGCTGGTTAACATAGGTACTACCCTGTACTACCGACATCACATTACCAATTCCTGGCTTAAAACGATGGGAGCCTCCGTCAGTTTCAATACGGTCTTGTTTTCTTATTTGCTGATCACTCAACCTGTGACGGGCGTCATGACAATCTACTCGTGGGCTTATGAAGCGCCACGGATAGTGAAGTGTTACAACACGACAGCCATCCTAGAGGTAAGATTATGTCAGTCACTATAATGAACAGCATCAAAACGTGATGAGTAGAAGAAGAACAAGAACGCACTAAACGAAACTGTGGCAACTGTGATGGACATGATCAGTTGGCCCTTCTCAATTCTAGAATCCATCTCCTCACCTCCCCATTACAAAACCCACATCAATACTTTTAGAAAAATTACGATTTAGAAGAAAATTAGTCTACTTCTCTATGGATTTTCTCCAAAACAAAAGTAAAACTGACAATGTTTCGGTATAGGTATGTGGACGGTATTATCATCCTATGGTCAGGGACTGAAAGACAGTTAAATTCGAACCTTCTATTAAATTAACCCTTAAATTTGTGGAACTATTTAGTTTAACTCTCAGAGAGTTACTCTCTAGCAACAGATTTATTGACTGTAATCGATCACATGGCTGTAATCGATCACCTGACTGAATAGATCAAATGGCTGTGTTATGCCCATCCCTCCCACCCTAAATTGAGACACACACCATACTCTATACATGAATGAGCAATTAATGATCGATGCCAATGCAATCTACTAGCAAGTTTTGGAACTAAACAGTTCAACTCTCTAGCAACAGATTTGTTGACTGTAATCGATCACATGACTGAATAGATCACATGGCTGGGTTGTGGCCCTCCTATTTCCGTTAAATAGAAAACATGATTCTTCCATTAACCGCAGAAGATATTTATAATGACATCGCTTTTCATTGTACCTGAAATCACCCACTAGTACACAAACACACAGCCTATCGTAGTACATAATGGTTAACAGGGCATCTGTTCCTTCTAATGAGCACAATTTATCAAAAATAAAATGTATCATCAAAACTATACCAGGGAGTAATGAATATGGAGGATTAATTCCTCCATGGAGGGTCATTGACACAGTTTTGAATGAAGTTCTTCAAAAAAAGAATTTAGGATAACATTACTCTATTTATTATTTATTTAGAGTGTTATGTTTGAGATGGTATTGTGATGGGCAAGTTTTCACCATGACGAAAAAACACTTAAGAACCGAAAAGCACTACCCTAAACTCACAATATCTGGTACAATGGAAGCCACACACGAAAATAACACGAGAACCAGAGTAATCAGTGAGAAAATAGTGGTAAAAAGTCGAAAATAGTAACCAGTCACGGAGAGGTTTCCCATATTCCTTCCCTGCGGGGTTCATTTTATCAATAAAGTGCTGCTTTGTGTAGTCTAAGCCTTCAGAAAAACCAACAAAACCGTCCTCAATATTTGAAAAATACCGAGCTAGCACCAGGTTTCGTCGATGAAGACAAGAAAGGGCTCCGAGCAGAGACTGGCATTCGACCGCTGCAAGGTATCAAGGTTGCCGAGCAGGGCCCAGCGTTCGTCCTTTGAGACATCCCTCTCTCGAAACGTTCCGTCCATATGTGAATATTTTCTTGCTGGGTCCTGACCAGGTTTTGTCCGGAAAGGGTTAAGGTTGTATAGAAATGAATGGCTAGAGCTGTAAGGATATGCGAAACCAGATCAATAGGAGGATCACCTCCGAGCTACGAGCAATCAACACTGGGTTAGAGTAAGAAGGCGTGAAAGCAGTACAATTTAGATATCTTCAACTGGAGATCATAGGGATCACACAACCCTGAAGGGGTGAAAAGGCCGGTAATAATGATCCTACGAGCAGCAGGGGTTAATACAATATAAGACAAAGCTTTACCGTACACTAGGTTCTTAAGGTGATGAGGGTACCTTGGTCCGACGACGCCCCAATTCTTGAGCCAGCTCTCTAACTCAATTTAAAGTGCCCTTTAAGGGCTGTCAAAGTTTTGTAAAATCCCTAAAAACCTCGAAACAAGTCGAATCGGCCTAAATATTTACCTATTTGAAGAACATACCATGAGGAATCGAATGAGCCCCTCCGCAGGGTCCGTAGGTCAAACCATTCCCGATGTATATCCCGATTTATGGTGTCAGCATTTGCGTTTTTTGGTTTATTATTGTTTGTTTGTAACCTGTGATGCCGATAGCGTCGAGTTGTAGTGAATGTGGATACTGGAGTGATAGCCGATGTGGATACTTGTAGTTTATAGCCGATACACGGGTTGATTCTAATATGCATGAAACGCTGATAATATATAGGTAAATATTATTCAATATTATTACTGGGGTTTATTATTAGTATAGCACGTAAATCGGTTGTTAACCAAAATACCTATTTTGATTGATCAGTTGATCATATTTGTGTGAATCCTGAAATTCAATAATTGCTCTATCACCTGTGAAAAACGCTGCAAATTCTTTCACTGGGGTTCATTATTCAATTGGCTTGAGTTCATAATTTGAATTTCTACTAAGCTTTGGAGTGTCCGTGTTTCACAGGTGATAAAGTGATTATTGAATTTCAGGAGGCACACAAATATGATCAACTGAACAATCCAAATAGGTTTTTTGGTTGAGAACAGATTTAAGTGCTCTATGCATACCTCCTGAAATTCAATAATCGCTCTATTACCTGTGAAACAAGCACACTCCAAAGCTTAGTATAAATTCAAATCATGAACGCAAGCCAATTGAATAATAAACCCCAGTGGAAGAATTTGTTTTTTCAAATGGAACCCTGCAATTTTTATTGCAGAATCGGATTCTACATAAAATTTTATGAACATTTCACTTCGACGATTTTTTTTTTACCCACCCAGGAGCGTCCAGAAGCGCTCAAAGTTTGCCTACCCCTGAAACGTGGTGGTTTAAAAAAAAAAAAAAAAATCACCTTATCCTGGCCCTTGATCGTTTTTGTTTTAGTTAGATGAGTTTTTAGGCCAGCGGTTCGGTTCCTGCGCCCAGAAGGATACTCGGAGAAAACAGGAATGTTATGGTGCCAAAAACGTTTGAACAAAATTGATCCTACCAGAGGTAAACAACTTGGATTTATCGCCGAACTCTCGGACTCCTTATCTGCTGCACTTTGTGATGAGACGTTTGTATTGTGTCTCGTGTATTTGTGTATTTGTATCTCGTAACGATTTGTATTTTAGATTTGCAAATATTTTATTTTCTAGAAAAAGATATCAGGCGTTTTCCCGACAAGCACTCGAACGAAGTGTACCAAACTCACAGTGACGATTAGCATCGCTTCCTTCTTCCTGGCGACCTTTGTGATCGGCTTTGTACTTCTCACTACGCGATTCAAGGAAGAGCCAGTGATCCTGCTGATACTCATTCTAGTCAACTTAGTTGCAAATTACTCGTACAACGTCCTCTGGTGTTTCAATTTTTTTTTCATCAGCGACTTAGCTGTGAAACTAAGAAAGCACATGCTAACGGTAAGCGCAACTTGTCATGTTAGATCCTCGTTCTATCGTTCGCTACATTACACTAATCGACACGTAAAAATTGTGTAGTTATTAATTTACAAAATCAATAAGCAAATGGTTATAGTTTTGGAAGAGTGTTACGAGTAACACGTGAGTTCACGATTAACTGATGTAATACAAATTTGTGAATACCTACTGCGCGTTTGAGAAATCCTAAACAATAAACTTTCTATAAGTCATTTGATGGCTTATAATTTTTGTAACCCTCTCAAATTGTAGTTTCTACCCTTAAAAGAATGAAAATGCAAGTTTTTATGTCATATCCATAAAATGGAACAATGGTTCCTCAACCGCTACCTAGACCATGGAGCAATAAATAGTTTCGTTATAGTTAAAGGGGTTATTAATTTTTTTAAATCTCAATTTTCAGCATATTGTTCAGATTTTTTGGAATTGTTTACAAGTATATTGTGATTTTAATAAAATTTACAGGAGATACCCATTTTATAAATATGTTACTTGATTCCTTGTGAGCTTAATTATCAATTTTTAGCGGATTGCGGAGTTGAAATCATCAACGTTTTATTTAACTCGATTCGTGACCAATAAAATGACAATAAAATTTGGTTGATGACCGTTGCGTAACACTTTCCAAATTCATCTAAATATTTCGCTCCTGACTGCCTATAGTTACCTAACATTAAAAATCAGTTTCCTGAAGTAATATAAAGTAAGGACATTTCGCTGGTTCATGGTAAAAATAAATGTGATGAAAATTTTGTTTATAGTGTTTGCAGGACAAAAAGAACTGCGCGTTCAAACTCAAAATATGTCGAAAAATCTGGATTTCAATCTGGAAGCAGTCGCAAAGTTATGCTGAATCCATTGCTGTTACGATTAGTTTCTCTTTGATCATAAACATAATCCTCTTCATCATTGGCTGCTATGGTGCGATTGCTTCATTCAGGAAACATGACGTCCTGGATGTTGTGGAAAAGTCGCCTTATGTTGTGATCACGTTCACCTTCGCTGCTTTGATTTTTGAATCGTCCTATCAGGCTACTAATAAGGTAAATAAGATTAATTTATGGAGAAATATCATTGATGATTTAAAATGATCAAATAAGTGAAATGAACCCTTGATAAACAACATAGACAAACGAATGATATGATTATAAAAGTCAAAAGTGGTTAATACAGTTTTCTTTCCCAACGTCAAAATATGAAATGGACCCTTCAAATTACACAGATGTGTTGAAGTAATGGTGTACTGAGCAATACACATCCTTCACCCTCCTGATTTGATACAGTGAAGAAAGCGGTTTCGTTTTCCCTTGACGGATGGGCAAGAATCAAACCCCCTATCATTCCGGGGATTTAGTTATCTTAGCAGATGGTTCCAGAATGGAAGAAAGGTTTGGGGCTGGTACGTTTTTTGGGAGTTCACACCTACAGGCATAATTTTCTGTGGGTGAGTACACCACAGCATACCAAGCAGAACTCTTCAATAAAGGAATGCATAGCCAGGGGTACCCACAGGGGGGGGGGGGGCATGATTCAGACTTCGTCATTAAAATTCTTGGGAGGGGGGGGTTCAAAAATATTGTTGGGGGTAAACTTGATTGAAACAAAGTTTAACGTGACGACATTCAAAAATATATTACATCACTAGATAGGACATAAATAATAATGAACACATTAATTCATTTAAATATGGTTTCTTTTTCTATCTGAAAATGTGTAAATGACAATAACAGTGCTCGAATATTGTCCGTGATTTTGGCGCCAGCACGCGACATGGTTTTCAATACCTACATAAATCTTCTTTTAGTTACCGATAAAATCATGGGTGCTTACGAGTATTTATACATTTTTATTCTTATACTTTCATTCTTATTAGGATCAAGGACACAACATAGTGAATACAATACACAAAAAATATATCACTTAGAATGGGTACAGGGGTGATATGTAACCAACGGGCAGACCTGCTTCCACGAGCGGGGGCATCAATGACTTTCACTGGGCCAGTATAGAAAAATGTTTGGGTAGGGAAGAAACACACACGAAACTGGGGAACACCCATGAACAGAAACGTGGACAACTGCTCATGAATGCCCCCTGACATCGCAAAAGTGCTGTTTTTGTACTGGGTACAGGTGCTTCAAGGAATATCTCAACAGGATTGGAGCCTATGAAGGACATCCAGTGTGCATAGGAGGAAGAAATGGCTTCCGATCTTACCTTTGAATGCCCAGCACTCGAAGCTAGACAGTTCAGACATTTGAGACTCTCGATCCAGAGGGGATAGTATCGGTGAACACCTGGATCGGTGGAATCCTCATTGTGGTGGATGGAAATTGGCTCCAAAACTTGTAGGTTGGAATCAGCCGAGTCAACCGCAAATGAACCACTGTTTCGGTGCTGTGGAGGTGAAGTATGACCCCTCCCAAGGACCCTGAACACTAATGAAAAATTCCCGTAACAACAACATCTAGTTAATAGAATATCACGAATACGCTTTGGCACGATGAAGCTACAGGAAAACCACTGCTTTCTTCGATGCACATTCAGTTAATATTCTTTAGGTACCTGATAATGATTTACCCGCCAAAATCGATCCAACGATTATCCATCTTTGATTTTGTGGATATTAAAGACTTAGGAAATTGTAATTTCTACATTAATTTTCAATTTAAGAGTGGACTACATACTTTTTTTTACGTAAACAATGTTCATAAAGCACCTTTGTGTTGAGGAATAGAGGCCGAATACATTATTTCTCTTCAACTCAGGTGATGAGCACTGGCACATGTACTGGCCAATTCAATACTTTCCTAATACAAAAATTAATTTAAAATAGGTATACCAACTTTCTTTGGTGTTGTATGAACTTCCTCGACGTTTCGATTCGCAGACACCATCAGGGGGAACGTTTCCTATTAGTCGTCCACAAATCAGGAGGTGAACGAGTAACAGATTCAAGATTCTACAGTGTGATATCAGTGATAAGTACAGACAGTTCTGAACCAATACTGGGGTATTCCCTGATGCCGTACCACTGACACTACATTATTGATCAATTTTTAAAGGTAAACAAGTGGGGAAAGTAGTGACAGCACTGCTTGAAATCTTACCTTGAGTGCCGACACTTCAGGGTGAAGCAAGAAGACCAATACTCAGATTTGAAACCTACAAAAGCAGGAGTGCCGCAAGGCAGCGTTCTTGGTCCCGTTCTTTATTTGCTATTCACGAGGGACATACCACAGCATGATGACACACTGGTTGCCACTTTTGCAGACGACACGGCGATCCTCTCACTTGGTGATGACGTCGTTAGTGCAACGCAAAAATTACAAAAGTCAGCTAACGACATAGCAGAGTGGACCAAAGTTTGGAGAATGAAACTTAATGAATCAAAATCGATACACATAAACTTCACAAACGGTAAATGTTCAACTATAGATGTTTCAATCAATTCAAATAAAATACCGTACAGGAATAGAGTAAAATATTTGGGGATGAACCTTGATTCAAAATTAAATTGGAATAATCACATAGAAAAGAAAAAGCAAGAATTAAACATCAGATTTAAAAGGATGTACTGGCTGTTGGGAAGAAATTCCCGCACCTAACACTCCACAACAAACTACTGTTATATAAGCAGATTCTTCGCCCTATCTGGACCTATGGAATTCAACTGTGGGGCTGTGCCAAAAAAACAAACCTGAAAAAAATACAAACATCTCAAAATAAAATACTGAGAAGTATTGTAGGTGCCCCCTGGTACATGAGAAATGATGATATTCATAAGGACCTGAGGATAGAGACCGTCTATGAAACAGTAACTAAGTACGCGAGGAAGCACGAACAACGGCTCCACAAACACGAGAACCCGGAGATGCTTGACGTTTTGGACAATGCGGATCAACTTCGGCGCCTCAAGAGGGAAAAACCATTTGACTTAGTTGTGCAACGTGCTATAAACTGATTTATTACAATAGTATTACTATGTATGCTCTCTAAAGGGAAGGTTTCATTGGAAACCTAACCTACTGCTGTGTCTACTATACTACGAAAAATATTGCTAGATGAAGATGTGTATAAATTTTTCAGTTGCAATATAAATCACAGAAAAAACTATGCTAATGCATTGTACTATTTGGTAATTATACTAAAGTTCACTTTTTGTTATAGCTAGGAAATGCATTTTTGAACACACTGGTCTTCCTCAATAAAGATACAATTGACCAGGATTGCGTGGAAGAGGTAAGCTAATATTTGGGTGATTCTCATTTTACGGGATAATCGAGGTTTCGATATTTTTAAAAAAAAATTTTGTTTTCCTAAATTTATGATTTTACTTTTAGATGTTACTCTAATGGTATAGTGGGGTACCAGTATTCATGATTTTCATTTGTTTCCCCAAAATTCAGGTTTTTAAATTTTTAAAGGACACGACAATGATAGGTACGTATCCATGACAATGAGGTTTGTCCCCCAAATAACGATAGAATAGTGTAATCGATGTGTAGGTAAGGCTAAATGAGACAGATATTTAAAGCAAAAACAGTTCAATTAGTTGAAGCAAGATTTTTTTTTTTCAGTTAGTTACTGCCATTCAATATTAAAGGTATAAAAATAATCACGTTTCACAAAAGTGGAGGTGGGCAGGAATCACAGTCTTTCTTGACTTTGTGTTAGAGTAATGTATCATATTTTATCTTACAATTTACAAGCTGCTACTATTAGTAGGTACTAATGAAAGTAGCACAGTAACATAAGTACGAATAGGAACTTATTACCACCCATATAGGAACATTTCCACTTAAAAATAAACTTATCACCGAATTTTGTCAGTCTTTGAGACTTCATTAAGAAAAGGACTTCATTATTGACTAAAATTAAGGGTAACTTTTTTTCTCAAATATCGTACCTACGTATTTGGCATCGTCCATCACCATGAATTGAGGACAAATAGAGAGTGGAGTATTTATCTTGCAGAGTATCATTCTCAAAGAAACCTGTTGACGAACAGACGGGGAAGGCCAGAAAAATGTATTTTGGCCGTTGTTGTTCATGCAGTTGACTGTTACGAGAGTTCCATCGATTTTTTCCAGGATACCTGGGATCCATGAGTTGCGATATACCATGGCCACCCAGTCTCCTTCTTTGAAATTCCCATTTGGGAAAAACATGGTTGAATCGGAACATGTCATATGATATGAAGTCCTATTTGGAGTCAGACCGATGGGGACATGCACGGCAACTGCTGTTGAGAAGTGAGAACACTTTCTTCCGAACTCACACTGGAAGCAGCTTTAGGTATGAAAGTGCAACCCCTGAGACTGTCGAGACCAAGTGACTTGGTGAACTTCCATTGTTTTTCTTACGTTTGGGAGAACTGGAGGAAAATTCTTATTAGCGTTGAGATAGTCGCTCTCACTAACATGAGTTATGTAAACTTTCCTGACTGCTTTTTCTAACGGTTCTATCTCTTTGTTACGACCAACAACATGATCAGCAGATCTTTTCAGCGTTCCACCATTCCCATCCACTGCTCCTTTACCATGGCCAGCTTCTGAGTAGTTCCACGATATTTTCTGCAGATTGAGGGTACAACTTTGGTGGTCCTCCCAACTTATGTAAGTGAATATGGTTTTGTTTCTATACTGGTGGCTCGTACTGTTAGAAATAAAGTGTGAAATCTTGACCGCTGGAAAACGCGCTTCCAATATTTGCAATATGGGTTTCAAGTGCGTTGTCACTGCAATTGGATCGTGGGAAAGATTTTCTGACACTGTGCAAAAAGAGAATAAGTCTGAAGCTTGATAAGCAACTCCACAGTGCAAGCTTAGTTGTCGTCGTGAGGCCCCGTTGAGTACTTACAGTTGTAGTTTTCGCTGAAATCAACGCGTATGATGAGCTCTTCAGTGCTGGGGGAACTACACAATTTCTTAAAATCTGATGATTGGTGGTAATCGTTTCTTTTGTGAATAAAGAACTCATTGGTCTTGTCCACCATTCGTTTTGCTGCAGAAGTAGGTGAAACATTTCTCTTGTTTAACAGTTCGTCTGATTTGTTTGGTTTTTTCTTTTATTTCAACAAAACTCTTCACTGAGGTCCATTCTGGTATGGAGATAATTTATTCCTTGTCAGAAGTGTTAAATAGGATCTGTTAGTTTCTGCAGGAATTGCACACACGTTCGGAACATTCTTCAGGAATATTTTCGCAGCACAGCCGAGTCACCAAAGCAGTTGTGTCTGGTATGTTAATGATTTTTAATTGGGACATTTTACGAACAAGCAATCTCATGTTTTCATGACGAATGTAGACGCAGGTGTCACGGCTTGTAACTCTCGCTTCTACGATATTGCAGGGTTTGAAACGGCAGGATGTTGAATAACTCATATTCATGAGGGAGATAGCCTGACATTTTTTGTGAAGGTTAGACAATTTGTCATTCAAGTACCTCTTCTGCATTTTGAGCTTCCTATATTTAACAAAGTCTTTTTTCCCGGGGCACATTCTTGGGTTTCGCTCATCCTCCAGGAAACGTTTTATAGTGCTCTTCAAGACAGCAACCGACTGTCTCTGTCGACGTTCAAACACAAATGATTTCCCCATATGCTGAAGGACTCCATTTTTTTTTTTTTTTCAGAAAGTCCCCCTTTACTACCTTGGCCAAGATCTGTTTTTGGCTGTTCGTCATGTTTTTTGAATTTTTTTGAAACTGTTGCTGTAATGCGCATGTAAAGGTCAGTTTCTTCTTAATCTTTTCTTTTCCTTTTTGGATCTTAGTTTCCTCCATTAACTGCTGGCTTCACTGCTTGGGGTGAGCACATTGCTTTTATTCTTGCCTTTTCTACCAACAATTTTTCAAGTCTCTTCCTTAGTTTCTCATTCGATATTCTCAAGCTTTCATACTTCATCTTTTCTTGCTTCAATTCTCAAGAGCCAGGATCCTTCTTTTCTTCCCAGTTATCGTATTCCTCTCAGCAATAGCTGCGTTAGAAGGGGGCCTGGAAGCAGGTTCATGATAAGACGATTTAGCTGATTCAATTTTCCCTTCAGCCAGTAGGTCACGTCGTTCGCCACTTTCAGGGTCGTTCATGGGTGATGTCACTGAATCTGGGGATTCCTCTCTTAGTCTTCTCAGGAATTTCTTTTTGTCATCATGTTTTTTACTATTCTGTCTCCATACTTTCCTTTTCTGTCTCTTCTCCCTAATTGTCATATCCTTCAATCGCTTGTCCCTTCCATACTTCGCCTTCCTCTTCGTTTGGTCTTCCGCTTTCAACTCTGCATCATTTCTTCGGAGTTAACTGTCCATCAATTGTACACATTGAATATGTTCAAACTAATTCGTAAACACAATAGTATAAATTTTGTTGTAGCAGAACAGCGGCAGTCAAAATCATAGACACTTGAGTTGCTTAGAGTAAAAATACATCTGCCCAAATGACGGCAGAATACAGTGGCATGCAAGTAGTAATTAAAGATCTGGAAAAAATTAAAAATTTAAGGGAGATAAATAGTGAGCAAAGGAATTTTCAAAAAATAAACTTGTAAACTAGTAAGAGATAACCCGAATGAGTACTTTATAAACGAAAATTAATGATTTTAAAACATCAACAGCAATGTAAATGGCGTATCTAATGAGTACATCATTCCATGGAAGTGTAATCTAAATTTTAATAATTAATGTGGTGTAAATATAGTTATGTAGGTACTTTATAAAAATTAAAGGTAATAATCAACTCCGGGATGAGCCATAGTGTTACACTATCCATCTCGGTCGTCGGTTATTATTCAATTAAAGAATTTAACAAGTAAAATTATGTAAATAAACTACCTATCTACCTCATTTAGTCTCTCTACCTATCTATCTATGTCATTTAACCTCTGTAATGTTTTATATTTCGAGGCCTTCATTTATTTTTCAATGGTTGATATTTATTTGGGGCCATTCCAATTCGCCTGTTTAACCCTGGGAACTCTCAACAAGATTCTAGAGTTCGAACCATTGTCCTATGTAACCATAAAACTGATACAGTCCACAAATCAATTTTTACTTTACTCTGTCTGAAATAAATGTCTCTTCACCATTATAACGGCATTTCGTATCTAACCCTTACCAACCATATTAATATGTTAACCCATCAGATAATCATCATCATCGCAACTTGTTTCCCATTTTGATCTGATTAAACGATTTTCAGATTGAACAGTTTGTGGACACTATTAATTACACCAGCAACGCCGAAATAACGTTGAAAGGCTACTTGACAGTGGACCGATCGCTTGTTATATCTGTAAGTATATTTGACTTATCTCAGGTTTGATTCATTGAATGATGCAGTAGAATGAGTTGGCAATGCTTTATTATGACACCTAGGTATTTAGATATTCGGTACTTTATGTGATATAATGTCAATCTGGACTTTCTTTTGGTCACTGTAATATCAATTTAGGTCGCCCCTCTGAAGCAAGGCTTCGTGAAAAGAGAGACGCCTATTAGAATTGATCCAGAGGAGTGTAGGGCAACCCAAACATGAGAAAAAAATAACTGAGTACGAATCCATTTCAGACCATTCTGAGACCTGTGAGGTGATGGAATGGTTTAGTTTAGTAGGTATGGTTTCCATTGAGCTTAATGCGGTAATAATGCTCCACCACGCTTGAAAACGTCTGATTCATCTCCCAGGTCGAGGGATTCAAGAATCGGAAAGGGCCAACTATCCATATCCATTACAGACCAAATCCTTGAATAAAACCGGAAGTGTATGTCTGTGCGTGTGTGTTCCTGCCCAGGATGACAGTGGATGGTAAAGAACTCCTGCAGTGCTCTGAATCCTCCATTTCCTCCCAACGAGGAATGTGAGACATAAAGGAATGTGGAATGGGCTTCAGATAGCATTGGGGCCCGTGATTACCGACGATTGCATGCCGTCCAGGTGGATCACCAGCCACTGCAATATTAATAATCGTGGGACAGCCTCCTATTCTGTCCCAGTCGTGGGCAAAATGAGAACTCTATCATGTGGTGCAGCAGTGTCCATGAACGGTGTCCACATTCTTTGTCATGATGAGGTTGCCAGCAGAAAGCAGGTGTATTGTCATCCAGTGGCTGGGATGTGGAGAAAGAGAAACTGTACCGTATACCCAGTGATCGGGGCAAGAAGCCAGATATCGTTGCCATTAAGCCCGATGGGTCTGCCATAATCCTGGATGTCCAAGTTGCCTGTGGCAGCGCGGATATGGAGCAGACCTGGAGGGCTAAGAAAAGTTAATGCAATAGAAACGACTTGCGGCAGGTGGTATCTGAGCTGAAAGGAGTGGCGCCTAATAACATCCATGTTATGGCTGCAACCGTGTCATGGCGCCAAGTGTGGTGCGGGAAAAGTGCCACGGAGTTACTCGAGCTGGGTATCTCGTCAGGAGTACTTCGTGGTATCACCACCCGAGTCATTCCGGGGCTCTTACTTAAACTGGTGGTCATTCTACAGGGACACTCCCTTACATTCCTCTTTCCCTCTTCCATCATCCTCTATTTTCCAAATCCCTAGGGACAGCGTCGGGTCCTCCCCACTTTTATTTTGTTTAGTTTTTTGTGTGTGAGACAAATTTTATCGACGGAAGCCTGCCTGCAATTCTCAATCTATTTTCATGATTCTTTTTTGATCGGTCCCAATTTTACTTTAGTCGTGCAACAACCCTCAAATTTCGAATTTCATGACGGAAAAGAGTAATTAAAGAGGGAAAAGCCGGAAAAACGTGTTTTTTTTTTTTAACATTTTGCTCAAGTGGTTTGTCTGTTGATTGTCGTGATAATTTTGGAAAAAACCACTGGACGAGGGATTTCACTGAAATCTAAAAAAAAATACATACATGCTATACATACATTGGCAATAGTTACAAATCGTTATATCTTAAACAATCAAGATTTGATCTAATATTAAAACGTGTATCAGAACTTTCAATTTTCATCAGGAAAGCAGATGAAGCAGAGGAGTTATCGTTAAAATTTATTGATTTATTTTATTTTATCTTCATGGTCGACCCTAATTTGAATCTAGATATGGAATGAACGTTGGACATTTTGAACTTTCTGTAGGAAGGGGGAATGGAGGGTGTAATAGACAATCCATGCAAGCGCTTCTGAACAATTCGAATCTGATACTCTTTAATGGCATCCAACCAATGTACTATGTTCCAGATATGAATTTTAAGGACTGTACAGTCATAAACATTCAAAAATTTACTCATTTTCATGCTAAAAAGAATGCAAATTCACCCAATCAATGATTATTTGCTTACCTCTGTCCAAATGAAATATTGTGGACGGTTTTATCGTGTCCCATACCTACCGGACTGAATAAGATGTGGACTGACAAGTTGTTAGTAATCGGCGTTTTCCCGGATCCGTTAGACCACACAAACACTTCTGATTGTAAACAACGATAAAAGAATTGAGATCCACTAGTCTGGACCTTCAACTAGGAAATTTAATTTCGTCGAGCTGGATTTGGTTTTCTGAAACCCTGTGCGACGGAAGGCACAAGTAGCTCATGAAACACGAAGCTTCCAGATTTGCAATTTATAAATTACTTTGTACTTCGCACTTCATTTGTAAACCGTTCGTTCACTTATTCTTACCCCAATGTTTTGACTAAGTACTCTCCCACAGAATGTAAAGAATTCCGCTCCAATAATCACTATAGGATAGTGGACTGTTCCTGTTGTGTCCCTGCACCCATCATCTATGCAGGAGTAATGAACCAAAACAGCCAGCCTTGATCTTACACACCTGAACAAAACCAGTAAAAAACGCTGCAAATTCTTTCACTGGGTTTTATTATTCAATGATTCATGATTTGAATTTCTACTAAGCTTTGGGGTGTGCGTGTTTCACAGGTGGTAGAACGATTATTGAATTTCAGGAGGCACACAAATATGATCAACTGATCAATCCAAATAGGTATTCTGGTTGAGAACCGATTTACGTGCTCTATGCATATCTTCTGAAATTCAATAATCGCTCTATCACCTGTGAAACACGCACACTCCAAAGCTTAGTAGAAATTCAAGTCATGAATCATTGAATAATAGACCCCAGTGAAAGAATGGGCCTGTTACAATGGAAAAATATTCTATTTGAAAACTTTAAATTCATAAGAGGGCGAGTGCATATCAAAATGCTTCAACCCGTGTATCGGCTATAAACCCTTTTAGGAGTTTCCAGAATCCGCATTCACTACATCACTAGGTTACTATGTATCGCAGTAACCTAGTGATGTAGTGAATGTGGATGCAAATGTTGGCACCATAAATCGGGCCATACATCGGGAATGGTTTGAACTACGGACCTGGGGAAGGGATCCTTCGATTCCTCGTGGAAAGTTCTTCAAAAAGAGTACAAATTTAGGCCTCCTTGACTTTTTTTGAGGTTTTTTGGGATTTTACAAAACTTTGACAACGCTTAAAGGGCACTTTAAATTAAGTGAGAGAGCTGGCTAAATAATTGGGGCGTTGTCGGACCAACATGGATTTTTCCTGAAAATTTCAGATTTTTGCTCCAGACGTTTGGGAGAAATCGTGCGAACGGACTGAAAAATGTTTATTGCAGATTTCGATTCTACACCCTTTGAAACGTAAACCATGAAATTTTCAGGGGGGGGTTAGAATTTTTCTTTTCAAGAGCGATTACAATGGTTTATTATTGAATATTAAACCAAAACCAAACAAAACCGTTTTCTTCGAAACAACTTTCATGAACACAACTGATTGTTGCATTGGATAGGGAAGGATCCATTAATACTGCTTTCTATTTTAGTATAGTAGGAATCATCATGATACGATTATATTTTATCAATTTTTTACAGCTGTTGTCGACTTCGATCACTTACCTAATCGTCCTCCTTCAATTTCAAGCCAAGAGCCAGGATTCTGAAGTGAGTAATTCTAACACCACGGATCAACCCCTTCAGTTAAGGTAGACTGTCGATGATCCCTCAGATCCCAGTAAAAAGTATTTTATACGAATCTACAAAATATGTTACTCTTCCCGTACTTTTTGTCGTTGCGAGAATGTCATGTCGGAACTTGAAATTTGTACATTTGTAAATAAAATTATTTGAATATGATCTATAGAAGAACGTTTAAGTATCCTCAAAGAAGCTCCAGGGAAGCTTAACAGTGGTTAATCCCCCAGCTGCAGGCGGATTTGACCTATTCCCTTCCCAGTTTCCTTCGCAACGCGGTACGAAACGAACTGGCAGGAGTGCCACAGTCCTGCGATTGGTGCGATTCTCAATGGATCGCCACTGTATCTTAGACAGCAAGAAGGGGAGCTGGTGAAACGGTCACTATAACATGAAATATAGGCTAAAATGGGGAACGTCATTCCCTTAACTTCAAACTGCCACAGAATGATATAGAACTCGGGTAAAAGAGGGTTTTTCGATGCATGGGATGCAATGTCAAAGAAGGAGGAAAAGTCTGTGTGCTCTGCCATGAGGACCGGTTAAGTTGGTTATATCTAGCCATCATCTGTGCTATATACATACTCGTATTCTTATTTATACCAACGGTTACCATTTATATTCAGTGCAAGTCATTGTAAGTTGTTCTATTCGTTTTGCCCTTCTGAATAGGTGCGACCCGCGGCGAAAATATCCCCAACACTTTCGGGGTGGAACCTGTATATGAACCGAATCGCCGAGCCTGTATTTACATAATAAGACACTTCAACATTCTATCAGAATAATAATACAATAAGAATTCAATCGAAGCACCAGTCAAGCGCCATACAATTATGGCAGTGTAAGGTCCATCGAATGGGTATCATCTACATTAATGAATAGAGTAAAACGAATGCTGTCATATTTACTGATTCCTTCAGTGCATGCCAAATATTGGAACAAAGTTCATGTAAGCCTTCCAAAAATGTCATCCTCTATCAAATTCTAGGGAACATACAATCCGAAGTGTTAATGCAATGGATTCCGGGACACATAGGTCTTCCTAACCACTAGAGAGCTGATGAATGTACCTGTAAGCACAATGCCTCTCCAACATTTATTCCTATCGGAGACATCGAGAACCAGTGTAAAGAGATTATGAATCAAAAATGGCGGGTAGCCTACGAGTTGAACTCTCTCTAGAAAGGTTACTTTTATTTCACCATTACGCCAACAGTACACCTCAAGCAATGACACAGAAAATGGTAACTTGGAAGGCGGAAACTATCAACTCTTATTCGGTTGTGAAAGGGAAATGGATTGTTCAATAGGACTCTATTCCTATACCGATTTGCAAGTTCACAACTCTGTGAGGAATGCGGAATTTTGGACGATGTAGAGCATATCTTGATAGAGTGTAAAAAATACCATCGAATCAGAAATTTTTTTCCACTGCTGCAAGACCCGGAAACATCTGCAACATCTTGTTAAAATTGTATTTCCAGTAATATTTCAAATAACAGATATACTGATTTTGTGGTTTATTTGATAAAATGTGCTATTGGCGATATGGGGGAACACCAACGCCAAAATTAAAATAATAAAAAAAAGGTCCATCATTTGGTATTATAATTATAATGGCAAACTTTTCGTATCGGATATCTTTGGATCTTGAATAGGTGCCATAAAAACAGATTCGGGTAGCTACAGAAGTAAATTAAATATATTTTCTTCCTGTTTATTAATTAGCAACCACTCTATAAAAAATAAAATATATCAGAGTGACCTTCCGATTAGATCTGGCTTCACATTTGAGGACATTTACGTTTTATAGAACTCCACAGGTACTTCAGCAAAAATATCGGAATGTCTATAGCATTGTGGAACGTGGTTGACACTTTTACAATGGGTCACCTCAACAAAGTTATAACCCACAAAGTTAATAATTTTAAAACAGAATTCAAAAATGTTCACATGCCATTTTTAAAAAAATCAAATTGTACTAGGTTAAATATAGTCATACAATGCTTAACAGCAATCTTAACATCAGGAATTTCTGATAAATTTAAGAGGTTTTAGCAACTAAGTTCCACTTTGATTGATCAAAATGTGATTGCCGATTTTCCTCTTGTAAAAATTCATAAAACAATTTTTTATAAAACCATTATATTTCGAGGGAAAAATCTATTTTTAGTAGGTAACAAAGAAGTGGATTGAGAACATTGTTCTCCACAATTTTAGAATCAAAAATCAGATTGTTGCACCTGAATTTCTGCCGTGCAGTTATCGGAAATAGGCACGAACAAGTGATTCCTCTTCATTCCTTGAGTTTTGGATACATTTATTATCAAATTCATATTCTAGATGTAATTGAAGGCTGATAACAGTTGAAAAAAAGAGAGGGCACAAACCACCGTTTATGAAAAATCCGTGAGTAAAAATCTTAATTTTCAAAACGAATAGTTTGTTTGAACGATGTCATTTTGACCCATTGTAGTCGTGCTAGGCGCTCCACTATAAATACAATGAACGAGGAAGACAATGGCGGGATATCGTCGGAATTATCTTAGAATGAACAATAAATATAAAATTATTTACAAGAAAACACGTATCGTACAATTAATAGGACTTTGGCGAATGGGGATATTTACAAATGGGATGTACACCGGTGACGGCGTGGGTACATCACGCCGCGATGTGTGGGGTCGCTGGAAGACTTGGCATCGACGGCTCCTCGTAGGGGCGAGGAATGAAACCGCTAGCTATGCTCCCAGCTGAAACAAGTAAATTTCAAGATCTGTCAGTTGAAATGGTGAAAACTTCCATCAGCCCAAGAGTGGAAGGAGTATTAAATACACAAATTTTGTGTTTTGTTCAATCAGTATATCTAGAGTGGAAAGATGAACTGTCTTTTACTGTGTAGTAATTCTTTTTGCTATGTGATACTGCCATACACACAGTCGCTAGTGTACACCTGAAATGTACTGTTTTGATACCAGCTAACTACCTCTGCCGACATTAAAATGACGGTTGCTATTTCCTACCGACTTACCTAATAATTCATTTCTTCCACTAAATGATGCCCCCCCCCCCCCCCCTCCCCAGATCCTAAATTATAATCCGGCCCCAACAATATTATTTTAATCTTCACCCCCTCTTTTAAAACTGTGTCACAAGAGTTTTCACCGAGATACTGGGCCAATCTCAGCAGTACTTCCACGCCATCATAACGCCTACAAAACGAAGTGATGCATTGACCCGCAGAACTGCTAAGCTATGCGGGCTGGAGTATATACCAACTTCTTGGGCGAATAAGAGAGAACATGGAAATTTCTGCTTCCCTGAATAGTGTTCAAGCCGAATTTCGCCCAAAATTATTTGACTTGCTGAAGGAAGAGAAGAAAATCGTCGTTGTGCGTAAGTGGCCCCGTGAAAGACTTTGGCTTGATGCGCAGTTATTGAGGTGTGAATTTTTATCCATCTTATGATTTGCAACACCAGGATGTTCGTATTGAGTACAAGTTAAGTTAACCGTTCAGTTAACAGTATTATTTCGTCACAGTTACTAACTAAAGGTGACTGTTACGCCTTCAAAACCGAACCTGGTTAGATCTAGTTCCAGTTCTAGTTCTTGCGTGTTGACTGATGGGCATGATGGGATGTGCTATAACTTGCTAGAATTTTCTCTTCGATCAAAATCCCAAGAAACGATGAGGTCAGTCATCAGCCATCCTAACGACCACAGATCAATAGACGCAACAAAATGCATTTGTTTTAAATTTTCGCACGACTTTACATATAGGTAGCGGAAGCCTTGTTTTCAGTTTTTGGGGATGAACAATTTTTTCTCTCCAAAATCCAAACTTTCACTCGAACAAGTGTTTTACACCATCCTAAACAATTTTCGTTTCATGCTTGTCTGTTTGTGTGAGATTGTCAGTCCGTCTGCCCGGAGATCCCTGTTACAACCCTAATTTCTGCAGTTTCCATCCGAATTGGGGTTGATTGTGGGTTATGATGATTCTTTCAGCTACTCAGTGTGTAGCTACTCAGTACTTTTCATCAGATGGTTCGTAACCAGTGAGTGTTAATCGCAAGCATGATGACATATGATCGTCAGTTAGTCGATTGCGATATTTTGACTTAATTATCTTCATTTCAGAAAATGCAAACTCGCACAAGTAAGTTGACCCAAGCATTGCCGTCAGTTGAAGGGTGATTTGTCTTAGATACGGATATTTATCTTCAGATATAAAACACCAGAAATTTCTATCAGATGCTGTAGCTTTGAGATGTAAATCTGATATAATCTGCACCAACTCATTTTCAACAGAACATGAGTTCATATTAAACTGACTTGCTACTTCAGTAGCTAATTCCTCAATGTTTTACATGAAAAAGGATGACTCATAAATGATTGCCATGATTGCTATATTTACTGCAATCATAAAAGCGCATTTCGAATTGTCCCAAAATATTTGATAATTCAGCCTCATACGTATCATAATTCAACTGAGGAATCCTTGCTTTCAGAGACGGAAAATGTTTCAGATCCTTTCTTTTCAGTTGATCTATCATAAATTGCAATTTACTTTTGCATGCGGTTACTGCGCTAATCATCTCAATAATAGTTTTTCCTTTACCTTGATGCTCCAAGTTGTTTTTTCCGCAAGCAAAAACCCCTCCTCTACGTAGTAAATTTTTGTAGTTTAGTTACCTACTTATTAAAAACTTTTTTCTTCTCGAGATCTACTCAAAAAGCACTCGCGATCGACCGTTTGAGCACCCCTGCTATACATCTTTCATTACTTAAGTAGAAAGACCTAAACATTTGACAAGACCTCTAGTTCCACGCTACCAAGACGAGGATGCTATGTGCCACACCCAACTAGGCAGACTTTTTCTTCACATGAATAATTCACAATCTTCTTTAGAGAGAGTGAATTATTTGTTATGTATATGGCAAACTATCGTTGAATATATTGTCAACATTAACATTTCATTCTCAATAAACACAACTTGTTATTGTAAAAGCGAATTTTTACCACATTAGGGTGGTTCATTCCAATTTCCACCTTCCACAACAAAGTCTTGATTTTAGGCGATGGCTTAAATTTATTAACGATCCCTTGTGAATTAGGCAAATTTGAGTTAACCACATAGAGAGACAGATTGTTCGTCAGAAAAATATCTTTTGATCAACGTCTCAATCAAAGAGACGGCATTTCCATGAATTTATTAGAGAAAATACACAAAAAATTGAACTTCTTATGAAATTATTGATTAGTTAATTAATTATTTAAAAGTAAAATAAAATTGATTAAATTGTTCTGCGGAAGCCAGTTTATCATACTCCAATCATACACTAGTTGGATATAGTTGCATAACGAAATATTTTATTACCTGCAATAAAAGATCCACTCAGAATCAAAGGGATTGCGCAGCTAACGTCCAGGAGTCCTCCTAAAACCAAGTTTGACACCATAGCTCCAACTCGGCCAATCATGATTGCCATGCAGATGGCAAGACCGCTAAAATATAAATACTCATGAAAAGTGATGAAGTTGCATGATTATTGTACATCAGAGTATTCTGTGAATTTCTATGGATATTACAGTTTCAAAAATCAAGATGGAAAATTGAATCTAAAATTACATACCACACTTCAGGAGGGAAAATGTCGACAACGAGTGCATTATGCACCAAATTAGCTGTGCCGATGCAAACTTGGAAGACTGCAGTTACAACAAGATATTCTGTGGAGGTTCTGACTAGAAACAGGCCGAAGACGCAAACAGCAGCTCCCAACATGAAGACAACTATGGGAAATTTAAATGAAAGATATATGAAGTAAGTAATCAACTGATTACCTACACATGCAGGCACTAAGAAAAAAATAAAGGTCCGTCATGAAATAACACATTAATCCAAAAATTGTTCTAGTCAACAGAATAACATGTAGTGTGAAACACCTAATGAGCGGTACAGACAGCGAAAGTGACCTCCACGAAACTAACATCAAGCATAAAAACGCTGCAAATTCTTTCACTGGGGTTTATTATTCAATTGGCTTGCGTTCATGATTTGAATTTCTACTAAGCTTTGGGGTGTGCGTGTTTCACAGGTGATAGAGCGATTATTGAATTTCAGGAGGCACACAAATCTGATCAACTGATCAATCCAAATAGGTATTTTGGTTGAGAACAGATCTACGTGCTCCGTGCATATCTCCTGAAATTCAATAATCGCTGCATCCTGTGAAACACGCACACTCCAAAGCTTAGTAGAAATTCAAATCATGAACGCAAGCCAATTGAATAATAAACCCCAGTGAAAGAATACTTATTTACCCGAGTAATAATATTGAATAATATTTACCTATATATTATCAGCGTTTCATGAATATCAGAATGCTTCAACCCGTGTATCGACTATAAACTACAACTACCCACATCGGCAATCACTCCATTATCCACATTCACTACAACTCGACGCTACCGGCATCACTAGGTTATAAACAAACAATAATAAACCAAAACACGCAAATGTTGGCACCATAAATCGGGCCATACATCGGGAATGGTTTGACCTACGGACCTGGGGAGGGGCTCATTCGATTCCTCATAGGTATGTTCTTCAAATAGGTATTAATTTAGGCCGCTTCGACTTGTTTTGAGGTTTTTAGGGATTTTACAAAACTTTGACAGCCTTTAAAGGGTATTTTAAATTGAGTAAGATATCTGGCTCAAGAATTGGGGCGTCGTCGGACCAAGATGGATTTTTCCTGAAAATTTCAGATCTTTTGCTCCAGCCGTTTGGGAGAAATCGTGCGTACGGCGGACGGACGGAAAATTTTTTATTGCAGATTCGGATTCTACATCCTTTGAAACGTAAACCATGAAATTTTCAGGGGGGTTAGCATTTTTTTCCAGAGCGATTACAATGGTTTATTATTGAATAATAAACCAAAAGTTGAAAGAAGTTGGGTGTTACCAAGATACTTCAATGGAAGATGCCTAGCTGCAATATAAATATAAAACACACAAAACTGACGACTGAGACAGCACATATAAATAACTTGGTGCTGATGAAGCTCACGATGTACGGGCGAAACGTTTACAATAACAATAAACATGCATAAAAACTGAAGAGCTCCAACAACTTTATTCGCATAGAAAAATGGTCACGCCATTCCCCACCAACTCAGTTGTAAAATTGGAAGATTGGTTCGTCGTTTCAACGGTGGACTACATCTATCTCATCGAAAAGTGAACTATTAGTTGGCTAACCTGGCATTACCCTCCTGGGCAGTCGAGACATAAGGAGAGCGGCCAACACGTTCCCAGCTACGAGGAACCCGCCTGACACCAAGGTGTTGATGAAAACGGAGGCTTCGATACCGTTGGTGCAAGACGGATTGTCACCGCGAACTTGTATCGAGCTCAATTCGCAAACTGTTATCCCCGCTGTCACATTTGAAGCTTCGAATGTTTTGTACCTGCTGGCCAGCTCCGGCATCCAGAGACCAAGACCATAGTACCTTCATAACAAATGCAAAACAAAACAAAATTAAATGAATGTATCAGTTGAATAACGAAACCATCATTTTATTGTAGATTTAGCCTGAAAATTTTCATCTTGGAATAAATACGATTGCTAATCTTGTGATGAGTTTTCCACTGTATCTAAAACCTGGATGAATATACAATGTAACATCCATAGGATCCATCATTTATCTAGAACCGTACAACTGTGTATAACCAAATATTCGTACCACATAGTAAAATGTATAACTTTATACATAATGGGATGTGTCGTGAATTTACATTCGGATAAATTATTTTAAATGGTTTTAATGACATTTATAAATTTGGATTTTAGATTTTGCCCTGAAGGGGTTTAAATGTTTCGTAGAGCAACGTGGCAGCTACGCCACGAATCAAAAATGAATTTGAATTGAGATGAATTTTACTGCATTTGGTTTTTCTGGCGGCCCTATACGGACAAGGGGTCCGTGTAGCAAGCTGTGCAGCTACGACACGTGTTAGCACAGGTGCAGGGGTTCCGAGGAACCCAGATAGGCAGCAACAATCTCGAGGGATAGGTGGCGCAAACTAAGCAGCTGCGTCACCTGGAGAACTTGGGGTTTTGAATTGCAAGAAGGTTTTCGGACAGAGCGACTGGTTCTAGAGGAAAGGATAGAATGATTCCCTTATGCGAACCCGGGAGTACATACCACCATGTGGTCAGAAAAAAACCGGGGTCCTTGCCTCTAGCCTCGTCTTTCGTCGGTGTATTGCTTCGGAAGGAGTATGGAAGCGCTAATGCGCAGGGAATTGGTCAGAAAAGTGTTGTAAAAAGCGCAAGTTTGCGGCAGGATGTCAGTTGCATAAGCCCGAATACTTGGAAGGGGCCTTGAGAAGTGAAATAGGAGAGGAGAGGATGGAAGTTGGTGTTGATGTCAATAGTCTGTAGAGATCAAGTCAATGAGCATGCCGTCGAGCCAGTTCATTTATGCCTTCTTTGCGCCATGTTTACCGTCACTACGACTAACAAAGGTGTATAATCCAAGACGGTTTTAAATACCGAAAGTGCTGTACGATGAGCATCGCAATTATTAGGGCAGGGGAATGATAATTATCAAAAGGGTAAAAAATAATGGCATTTCGCCTATGGGGACATGCGAGTAATTGGGGACGTCAGGACAATTATAATCATAAGGGTCAGTGGTCGTAACCACGCTCAAGCTATCATGTGTGGGGATGGAATGGTATAGTTGCCCCTTCCAATGAGCTGAATGCGGATATAATGCTCCGCCACGCTCAGAGGATGACCCAGACGCTTGAAAACGTCTGATTCATCCCCCAACGGGTTCCAAACGGGGTTCTCCCTACGGGTTCTAAAAAAGGGACGGATGGGAAGTTTTGGTGCAGCAATACCAAAGAAAAGCTTCGGAAAATTTTAGTTTTTTCGATTTTTGAACTTGACGTATCTTGAGACGAAAACCAACAACTTTTTTTCTTCTTAATTCGCCGTCTCCACGAGGAGGTAGGCGATCCAAACGGCCAGCTCTTCTTTGTTAGTTGCTGCACGGAGGCAGCTTTGAGGGGCGTTGAATTTTTTTCTCCTAAGGTTGATATTAAAGATAATAAACAAAAACAGCAATGGAAAGAAACGAATGTTCATATTAACTTCAGTTTTGATTTGAAGGACTCACGAATTATGTAGAGACCCTTTGGTCTTGTATATTGCAGTATAATAACTTACCCAAACATGTTGGAAAACCAGAGAAAGCAAGCCAGAAGTGTAGCGCCGAAAGCCTTCCCGTGGAGAAGAGTTTTGAATTGTTTCAAAGTCGCAATCACTGGGCGCCACACGGATTTATTTTGACAATCAACCACCTTAGCATTGGTGCTGTCCATTGAGGCGAGGGACTTTACCTGAAGCAGGTTAGAACGCAATATGTGACATGACGTTGACATTTCGAGCAACAAGTGGCAACAGGGGGGGGGGGGGCTATGACGCAGACTTCGTCATTGAAATTCTTGGGGGGGTTCCAAAAAATTTTTTGGGGGGTAAAGTTGATTGAAACAGTGTTTAACGTGAAGGCATTCAAAAGTACATTACATCACTAGATAGAACGTAAATAATAATGAACTGCTCTGAAAGTGGTTTATACAAGTTTACTCTCCTCAGCAATTAATAAATAATTAATTGGCAAATTTATTAGCAAGTAATTAATATTTGTTCTGTGGAAAGAGCAACAACACGAGTTGACATTATCAAAAACAAACTTAGGTCAGCTATGGGAGACTCATGGTTGTCCAATCGAATGGTTCCAGCCGCAGAAAAAGATGAACTTGAGTAAATTTCTAATGAAGAAATAATCGGAAGATTCCTTGTTTCCTCATCCCAAAGACAAAAACTGCTTTGAAGTGTTAAAGAGATATATCTAACAAGCTTAGATGGTGCCTAGATAACTTGTAGATGGTCTCAGACTACAAATTTAAAATTTTTGACTTCAAACTGTTAATATTTTTATGTATTTCACGATATTATTAATATTTGTTTTGGGTACCAACTCACATGAGGGGGGGTGCGTTATGAAGCTTAAGGGGGTGAGCACCCCTGAGTTAATTGTGTTTAGATCAGATCTTGAAGGTACTGTGCTCATACAAAAGTAATGAAATTATATAATTATTTATAATTCTGGGTCGTTATTGCTGCAAAAGCTTTGTGTGACAATCACTCTTGAAAACAAAAATAAAAATGACCCCAAATTTGAATTTCATTTTTTATTTCCTTCATTTAGTCTTGTGTTGTTGTTCCTTCGCAAATCCTGGCAATATACCCGTAGAAATCCCTAGGCCAACTTCCAATTTCGATGGAATTTATGGGTTCTAATGCTACGTTTCAAGCGATAAACTGCAAGAGGTTATGGGCCCAGCTTTTTCTGTAAGAGCAATCAGTACGAAATAAGTCAGTTTCCATTCAATTTGGATCGCCAATGCGCTTGATCGCATCATGCAGATACGTATGCCAGTCTTGTCTACTTTAAAGAATCTTTATTGTGACTCGAGTACTTACAGGGAACTCGGAAGGACTGACACCTTTGTTTTTAGCGTAAACCTTTGCCAAAACATCCAAAGCTCGAGCGGCTTTCCCCTTGGAAAGGTAGAATTTGGGCGACTCGTATACAGTGGAGTACAGCAAGGCGGACATGAGGTCGATTGCGGCGACTACAATTATGAGAGTTCGCCATGAAGTCATCTCCATATTCGGGAAGGGAGTCCACGAGTTCAGAGGTATGATGACCCAAGCCAGTCCTGCGGACACCACCCACGAGGCGGACCACGTCAATCCCGTGAAGCACAGAACTTGAGCCCGATACTTCTGAGGAATCAACTCACCAACATGGACCATTGCGACAGAAGCGGGTCCTCCAACGCTGCAAAGGAAATAGCAATACAAAAGTAAAAATTGTTTTCGATGTACCATTCCCCGCGCCTTTTGGCGCATTTTTTATGCTATAGGCACCTGATCAAATGCACATTAGATTGGAGTACTAAACGTTTGAAAAACCTTCTTATTTCAAATTTTCTTGAAGTTTGCTTTGTAGAGTGATTTTTCGCTCTAATTCAATGACAGATGAAAAAATGGTTTCAGGATTGTTCAAAATTGTTTACCCAGCCAGAATCAGCTGGGAATTCATCAATAACTATTTTGTGTAATGAATATAAACAACAACAATTTAAATAACAGTAATTCGAACGAAATACGGACGAATACGTCTCTTCGAATGGGAAGAGTGAGAATTTTCTCATTGGTGCTTTGCTCCTACAAACAAAAATCAGCTTTCGTACAAGTACGCAACCACGAGGGACATTTCATGTCTTTGCGCCCCAGTTCCAACGAGTGCCGTTTTGTAGGACCAATGATAACTACGATAGGTTGTGGTGATGATAACTACGATGGTTGCGATGTAATGGTTCCATCGTTTGGTCACTGAGGTTCCGAAGCAATGAATGGTCACTGTAAAGACATAATCATCACCACTCACAGGACTGTCACAGTTAGTAAACAGTATGGTTCCATCGAATGGTCACTGAGGTTCCGAATGTCCAGGGGTTAACGTAACAAGATTAAGTAAATCAACAGCTTTCAAATGAGTGGTGAACGAGTTTTGTACGATCACAAATGTCGAAGATAATGATCCGTAGCAACGAATCGGTTGTAAGCGAGAACCTTCAGCAATATTTTCGTGACGCTGTCCGCGTTACATTTTCGAGTTTATGCAGCAAAGTAAAGACATAAAATGTCAAAAAGGCTGAACGTACATTGGATACGGATTTAGAACAAAGTGAGTGTCTTTTGTAATGGCTATTGAGGGAAACTGAATTTCAACTGATAATTTTAGGAGTTATAAATAATGTAAGTTCTATCAAAACTAAATACCTCGAGGTACATGCAGAGCTCCAACAGAAGGTGTTCAGTAAAAACATTCAATAGGTGCCTATTAATAAATTCAAAAATGCTGTCAAATATTTCTCAAATTTTCAAAAACAATTTTTGTTTTACGATTACAAAGGCTTATATTGAAAATAAACATATTGGCAAGTGTTGTGAATTTAAGAGGATATCACATTTGAACGGATGAAAATTTGGTGTTGTGTGAACAAATGTTGAACATGTGATTTGAACTAAATTTGAATAATAAATAGGTATTTGAACATGATGGCGATTTACGTATTTTCCTGAAGGGGTGACGAAGGGACCTTGGAGCGAGTAATCCCCTGAGAGTTAATACAGCTACAACTCGTTTGTATAGCAAGACTTCCGAGGAACCCAGAAACACTGTACGTATGAGGGAACAAGACTTGGAAGATACTTAGTATAACAGCTACGTTCTCTAGAGATTCTAGACTTAGCCCCCTCGTCAAAAACAACTCTCTCGATCCCTTCAAACGAGCTAACGGATAATCAACCAGCGTGGTCTTATTCGATTCACAGAACCAAAACAACGCTCTTATATCGAAAGTTTTTGAGGCTCCGATATTGTAATTCTTAACAATTAAAACACTCCAAATTAATAATATCATCCCTTCGAATTTTCTAGGAGTGACGCCCTACATCTAGAGGAAAATGACGAACAGTGGGCCCGTTTGTGATTTTTATACAACTTTCATCAAGTTTGGCCCAGTAGTCTTCGATTTTTTAATTCTACTCAATTCGGAAACAACTAATTCGTAAATCAACAAATTTTGAAGAAGAGCCAAATTTTTGTTTCTAGGCCGATTACAAAGCTTCATTCATCGCATCTCAGAAAACTTGGTATACATGAACCTACTTTCATTTTGCACATATTTTGAACAAGCACGCCAGTTTTGCGATAAAAATAAATTTAACTTACATTGGCAGTTCAAGAAGAGTCTGATTCTCGAATAGGAATTATAGGTTCCCGTTTGAAAAAAAAGGAAGTTATTGCTCATCAAGGACTTTGTCGAATGCGCACACTTTATAAAAGTGTATTTAGTGTTATAAACTAAAATTTAAGGTGTTATTTATGATTGATATCTTTGAACGAAAAAGCTGACACCGTGGCTAGGAAAGGTGCTGCTTCTCTCTCGGTGGGTCTAGAACCCTTATTTCAGAACTATCTACAGGAGGAGCTCTCCAAATGGGAGAGTAAGAAGAGTACTGCCTGTCGGCTCCGTGTTAAGGGGCAGTGGATGGCAAAGCAATTTATTGACTTCTCCAGGAAGAGAGCTAACTAGCTGCTTGGCCTTGGAAGAAGGGAGATGCGAATAGTAAAGGGGCACTGTTCACTTACATACCATCCCCACAAAATGGGCAAATCCGACACCACGCTCTGCCGGTTCTGCGGGGCAGAGGATGAGACATGTGATCTGCCACTGCCCTTCGCTGGCGAAACAGCGTTTTCTAACCTGGGGACAGGCTTCCATTGATCCTGGGGTTAATAAAACGGGAGAGGTTAAGACTCTCCTCTCATTCGCCAAAACGTGGTGGGGAAGGGTGGACCTTCCAGCTTAGGCTGGGGTTGACGACATTAGGTCGTCACAACAGACTGGGATGTCAATATCTACCCAGAAATTACCACGCAGCTAGTACTTGGGTCCCAGGCAGTTCCTGACGGGGCATATACTACTTGGTTTTGGAGGTAACGACCTCCTTTTCCAGCCAGAATAGGCCCGCCAGGGCCTCAATTGTTCATTAAAAAAATGATAATAATAAATTGATATCTTTTCAACTGTTTAAGTAGACAATATTCGTTATGTGAACCACCGTTTATAGAAACCATTCATAAAACTTACATGAATCCGTTGAGAAATCGGAAGACCGCAAATATGTATAAATTGGGAGCCATGGAAGATCCCACTGAAACGAAAGAATCCAACAGAAGGCCGTAGTAGAGAACAGGTTTTCTCCCTATCGAGTCCACCAATGTACCCCATATGACGCCTGAACCAATTCCTCCTGGAAATAGAAAATATCATGGACACTTTACCTTTCGCAATAGTTACAACAGAAAATTACTGGAAGTGATGTTTATAGTTTGAAGAAAATAGCTGGTTATGGCAGTAACGTCCTCACATCTCTTAAGATTTGTTTAAAGCTTCTCCATTCCTTTATCAATACGAAAATAACAATCTTACTTTATCTTACAAATATTACTCAATGGATCGTATGTTTTATGTTGTATGATTGTATGTTCTTGAATGCGCATCGTGGGGTATTGATGTAAAAAAAAATGCAACTGGCTGGGAGCCAACAGACTAACACCCCTGAACATTTGAACAAATTGATTGAAATTATAGGAATCAAGACTATTTAGGTTATTTTCACACATGGATCAGTTATTTAGTCTAAGACAGGGGTCTACAAACTATTTGCTCCGAGGGCCGTATCATAATGTGGAGGTGGTGATGCGGGCCAACGGGGGATCCGGGGGGCCTCCGGGAAAATTTTGAAAATTACACACTTGAAAACAGTGTTTCTAAGCACTCCTAGAAGAGTTTGACAAATTCAAAACTGAGTGGTTGTATTTTTTAAAATCCACAATTACTTTTCCGTTGTTCAATAAAAACGCTGAAAATTCTTTCACTGGGGTTTATTATTCAATTGGCTTGCGTTCATGATTTGAGTTTCTACTAAGCTTTGGAGTGTCCCCGTTTCACAGGTGATAGAGCGATTATTGAATTTCAGGAGATTTGCGTAGAGCACGTAAATCTGTTCTCAACCAAAATACCTATTCGGATTGATCAGTTGATCATATTAGTGTGCCTCCTGAAATTCAATAATCGCTCTACCACCTGTGAAACACGCATACTCCAAAGCTTAGTAGAAATTCAAATCATGAAACATTGAATAATAAAACCCCAGTGAAAGAATTTGCAGCGTTTTTTTATGGTTATCAGAATACCCGTGTATCGGCTATACACCCTTTTAGGAGTTCACTCCAGTATCCACGTTCACTACATCACTAGGTTAGTGCAATCAAAACAAAAACAATAATAAACCAAAATAATGCAAATGTTGGCACCATAAATCGGGCCGTACATCGGGAATGGTTTGAGCTACGGACCTGAGGAGGGGCTCATTCGATTCCTCATGGAAAGTTCTTCAAAAAAAGTTCAAATTTAGGCCGCCTTGACTTTTTTTTTGAGGTTTTTAGGGATTTTAAAAAAACTTTGACAACCCTTAAAGGGCACTTTAAATTAAGTGAGAGAGCTGGCTAAAGAATTGGGGCGTTTTCGGACCAATATTGATTTTCCCTGAAAATTTCAGATTTTTTGCTCAAGCCGTTTGGGAGAAATCGTGCGTGCGGCGGACGGACGGAAAATTTTTAATTGCAGATTTGATTCTACACCCTTTGAAACGTAAACCATGACATTTTCAGGGGGGGTTAGCATTTTTTTTTTTTTTTTTCAAGAGCGATTACAGTGGTTTATTATTGAATAATAAACCAAAATGATTAAAAATTGAATTTTCTGGAATTTTGAGAGTCAGACCCTTGAAAGCAAGGTTTTGAAGCACTCCTAGACGAATTTGACAGGAGTATTGGCAGCTTTCACTGGGTCACATGGCTGACTTTTCTTTCTATCCTGGCGGTCGCCTAATTTTTCCCAATGGAGCCCGCGGGCGGAGGGCCGGACCAAATTTTTCCATGGCCCGTAGTATGGAGACCCCTGGTCTAAGATGTCAAATGCGAGAGGAAATTTCAAATTTGTCGAAAAACACTTCACATCGCAACAAGTTGAACTCATTTTGCTTTACCAGGAGTATCCGTTAAGATAATCAAAACATTCAGGCATGACGACATGATAGTAGAACCAAATCTTTGTCACGCTTCATTAGATGAACGTAACTTGGAAAGTAAAGATAAGAAAAAACCTACAGGAGAAGCTAACCGTAAGGCTCGCCATGACGTTGAGAAGTCTCACTACTTCAGTAATCTTCACAACTTCTACAAGAATAGCATACCTCTAATCATCTACCTAAATTTTTCTTGGTGATGAGTGAATGCAAGTATGTAGCACTCAGCATCACTAAATTGGAGTACTCTGGGTAGTACTCCACTAGACGACTAGTACTCTGTGTTTACCAACCTTTGTTATCGACCAGGAATAACAATTTTGTAACCCCACCTCAAAGTTTCGAAAATCGAATGAAAAACGCTTCAAATTATTACAAAAAGGTTTATTATTTATGATTAGGTAGCCTTTTTACGTTAATCACTTATCTCTGTTTACAGAGTCTCCCACGAGTTGCTCCCCACCCCTCTCCTAAAATCGTCCGAATGGGAGTAAACGAAAAAGTGTTTTTTCGAATCTTCATATTTTTTTCCAACGATCTCAAATATTATATTAACACACCCCACACGACTGCACAACCATGCGCAAGTGACACTAACTTTCTTATTATAAATGGGAATCCGACTTTTTTATTGCAGATTCGGATTCTACCCAAAATTTCATGAAAATATGATCTACTCATAAAATATGATGCCACTCTAAAGCCTAGCACATGAATGTTCATTGTTTTTTAACGCTGATTCACGTGATGCTATCCGTTTCTTTGATTCGACTCAATTTTTCCGGAATAACAACCGAAATTTCATTATTTCGCTCCTTTTTTTTTTTTAATTTTAGGCGCCTGTTTTCAGGTTGTTACAGGGATTCATTTTCGAGGTCTGGTTGGAAAATGTAAAAATAGGAGATTGAAACCTTCTTCAGTGATCAAGTGAAAAATTATCTCAATCTGAGGGTTGAAAGTCGGCATAAATTAGTTGCCGTTAAAGTGACCTTTGAATAATCAGATAAGTATTTTGTATATTGGAGGGGAATATCAATATTTTGTCTAATCGATAATATTGCAAAGTCCTGAACAGTAACCCGAGCTCTCTTATTCGATTCAGGTAACTAATTCTATCTTAATCCGACCAAAAAATGACCCTCTTACACCAAAAGTCCTTGAGATTTCGAGTTTTTTATGAATAATCCTTAAATATAATTCCACTAGTTTAAAGACCCTGCTACTCAGGTTAAAAAGAAATAGGTGAATAACACAATGAGGGAGACGACCACTGGGAAGACCACTCCGGTTGCCACAAACCTCGGCAGTTTTAAATTGTCCATGAAGAGAGCGTAATGGACAAACCATTCAAGCGCAGCCCATGTCTACTAGAATTTTCAGGCGATTTAAGCGACTTTTTTCTGTTTATTTACGAATTTGTTTTTAGAAATGTGTCCTTGTGTTTGTAATTATGTCAATATAAAAACCTATTATTGGGAAATTTCGCTTTTTGTGTAAAGAGCTCTCCAGAATTAAGTCTTTTGTAGAACGGTGCAACTGTAGTGTATGGTTTTTTTGCTATAATTCCAAAAGAAAGAATGAGTAGATTGATGAAAAACAATGGTATCACCTGTGAGAGTTGACCGCATGATGGGAAAGTTGTGAGATGCCCAGAACTACATGTTAAAAACATGAATTCTCTCAAGGTAATAAAAACAAAATTATAATGCGACAAGCCTTACTTTGAGGAACAACGATCAATTATACGAATATTGGAATATTGGAATTAACACAATCTCTCTGGATCATCAACGGAAATCCAACTCAACATCACGTAGACGTTGCGACCTGAGCTAAGATGAGCTGCTTTCTCCAATTCCGCGTTTCAATTTTTACATAACATCCAGCGGAGGAAGAGTGTTTTCCGCTCATTGGAGTCGCGGTAACAAACTTGAGGTATGATTAAGGGTCAACTGATGTTTTTCTTGCAGCGCAGCGTCAAACTGCTAAGCCAAATACCGAAACTGTTGTGCAAGTTTTATGGAAATGCCGGAGTTGGTTCGCATTAGATCTAAGAAGATCCCAAATGAGTTTCATCACTGTCGAACTTGAACACCGCTAAACGACTGGAATCTCATTGATGAATATGTATGTAATATAGCTTAATTTATATAATTTTATCCCCAACCACACACACGTCCATATTACAATAAGTGAGGCAACTGGGATGGTGTTCTGTAACTTCTGGGAGTTCAACTAGCTTTTTAAACAGGTAAAACGTCAAATAAACTAAATCGATCAAAAAAGCGAAACTGATTAGTTTGAGGCAACACGTCTTTCTTTATCTTATAGCTCACCTCATGCACTTTTACGGCCGGCCGTTTGGTTGGGATTGTATCAGGAGATGTTCTCCATAATGTTCACCTGGTACGACGATTCGCTGGAAGGAACTGAGGGGAAATTCTTGCCAAGAGAGAGAATGTTTTCAAGCTGCTAAAAGGTGATTCCTATTTTACAGGACAATCGCTGTCCTTCATTGATAAATAATTTTCTGTTCAACTTTTTCCAAAAATTATTTTTTGTAGATTTTATGTGGTAACTAGGGCTACTCATGGCTGTGATAAAGTGCGGCTATTCTTCGTTTTACATGCCGGTAGTTGATCGAAATGTACCCCTAATCTCATTGTCATGGTTTGTCCGTGAGTCAGAATTTGAACTTAATCCGAAATTTTATCCGCTCAAAGTAGGTTTTACTGGAAATATTCTAACTAGTATTTTTTTATAATTAGTTACTGGATGTTAGTGCGCTTACAAGTGGGACTAACTTTTAGATAGTCTGTACGAATCAAGTGCTCAAAGTTTGCCCCAAACCTTCTGTCTTATTGTCATGGATTTGAAGGAAATCATTTTAGCTCTCTCAAATGAGGACATTTCTTGCCATTTTAAAGTTTTTGTAGCAATGCTAACCGTGACCTTTGAGGAAACACCATGCTTCCGCCATTTCTATACAGTTGGTGCTCAAAAATGAAGTTAGCCGTTTCTAAAGCAGATGTACGTTTCATAATTCTCATTGTTATGGGTTCGAGAATCACTCTTAATCTTATTGATTTGTTTAGCATTCATTTTGGGAATGAGATGTAAAAACTCTATTTAATTCAAGTTTCAATTTCTGTAAGTGTTCATTAGACTCCTAATTGCAGAAGGTTAATGTTGATTTCTCATTGTCGTGGCGATTTTAAACTTCATTGTCGTGGCTACTACAAAAGCCGTCATGGCTGTTTGAAACAATTTTTTTTTTCAAGTTTGGTATTTGATACTAAACAAATACCAATAATAAAATGTGATAGGTACTTGTTCTAGCACAAAGTCAGGAAAAACTGAAATCAGATGCCCGCCCACCTACACTTTTGTGAATCGCGACTATTTTGATACTTTTAATATTGGGTGGTAGTAACTAACTAAATAAATCATCTTGCTTCAACTAGGAATCAAAATGTTTTTGGTTTAAATATCTGTCTCATTCAACCTTACCTACACATCGTTTACATATTTCTATCGTTATTTGGTTGACAAAGCTCATTGTCATGGATACACTTCACCGTCGTGTCCTATAAAACTCTAAAACCTGATTTTGAGGAAACAAACGAAAATCATGCGTGCTTGTACATCACCATGCCATTAGAGTAACATCTAGATTGTAAACCTACTTAATAAAAAATCATAAATTTAGGATAACAAAATTTTATAGTCAGAATCAAAACTTCGATTGTCCCAGCTCGACAAATTAACAACATCGATCATTTTGATGAGATTGATAGAGTTACCCTCTCCACTGCCAGCCAAATCAACTTGTTTTTTTTTTTAAACTACAGCAACGGTACATTCATCGAAGGCGGCGTCTAGGCGTGGTTTTGAACCTGATTCTTAACTAACGGAACCACCCAATTTTTTAAGGATGCTTAAAGTTTTTTTCCGACTTTAATGGAGAAAACAAACACTGATAACTATGAAGTATATAAACATTACTTACTGCGGAATCAATTAATATCTCAACCTTCCAAGATAGCAATGTTTTCGCCTTGGAAGCCAGAACTTTGTTACGAAATTGGCATTTCTCTGGAGACAGCATGTTATTAAATTGGTTTTCTACAATATTACAGTAAACTCTTTTATGGATGTTATATAAAACTATGTCTATGTTAATGTAAAAATTATGCCTTGTGTTCAGTCTACGAAACTTATGCTCCAATATTCCACTGCAGAAATACCTCTGCTTTAAAGTATTGGCCCAGCTCACTTTCAGATTTTTAAAAAAATGTGAAAATTAAGAAAATATGAAGATTTCATCAATTACGGAAATCAAATGGAGCCAGAAGATATTAAAATTAAAACATTTTCTCAAAATGCCACAATGACCGTATAACACTAACAAAATCCAACAGAACTTGAAGAAAATCTGGAAATGAAGAAGGTAGAAGAAAATGAAAATGAAAAGACGACAAAAATTGATCGTAAAGATGAGGAAACTCCATCAAAAACAGTAATTCACCGAATCAGGGAAAGACCTCGTATTTTAAGAACTGGAACCATAGGAAGACCTCGGAAAAGTCACAGAACAATGGAGAAAACAGTGCAGAGGAGAGAATGGAAGAATTCGTTTCAAATGATGACATTTCAATGGAAGATGTAGTATCCAAATCTGTTGTGAAGGTACCAAAAGCAGACAACAGCATGCCTTGGATCTGTTACCTGAAAGCCATGTGCCATGGCCAGGGCATGGCAATTTCGAAGGCGATAAAGGGAGCACATTGAAAACCCCAATTGGGACAGTGGAATCTCCACCATGCTCTAACGTTGATTCGTTCCTTATTCCTCTAATATTCCTATGTAAAAATGCCCTGGATTTACATTTCCACTGGCATTAAGAAAAATTTACAAGTGGTTTGGAGCTTTCTTCGAGTAAGACCAACTCAGAGTCAACTACTGGGGAAAATGGAATGTTTAGCTTGGACAGACTTCTCGGACACATTTTTCAAATCTCTATTGCTCGAAAAACTGTCTGAACACTTCAGAAGTATTTTGGTAGTTGCTGTAGGAAATTTAGACAAATTAGCTGATCGAGCTGATAGAAAATGTGACATTAAACGTATCGATGAAGTACGTGACTGTAGTTCTTGTTCCTTCAAGACAAATATCCGGCTTAACTAACTAAAAGCTCTTATACAAGGAATTGAAGAAATTCAAAATCAATAATGTGAACTTTGAAAATAACGCACTTAATCCAGGGCCTTCATCTGGTCGCATGACAGACCAAAAGTCCAAAAAACCTGAAGTATGGTTAGGAAATGAAAATGAATGTTCTCTTTATTTAAACACTGATTTTACGGGACGTATTCTCATTATCCCTTTTTAGAGAAGACAATTTATATATTGAAAATGAATACTCCACAAGAAAGAACTGTCTTTGAAATATGATAATTTTTCGAACGTAATTCCGGATTAAATTTAAAACTGACTAATCGAAGATAAGTATTTAAGATAAGGTATCGAATCTGAATTAAATATGATACGATGCAAATTAACTCACAGCAGCTCGTACTGTGGCTTGAAAATTTAGTTCAGTTGTATTTGAAAACATGGTTTTACAATATAGATCCTTCTTGCACAGGCCTCTTCAATTGTGAAGGAAGAGCCCCGCCCTTCCTCAGAAACAGTTTCTGTAGAATCATTAGTGCGCTGTTACGCTAACAGCAGAGAAATCGTGTAAAGAATCTTAGCTCTCCAATCTTACACGAGGTTTTCTTAGTTCTTACCCATTAGGAAGGCAGCGTTTACCAGGCCCATTTCCGAGTTTGTCAACGCCATGTCACATTTCATCGAAGGCAAGATGAAAGCTGATATCCCACTTTGAACGCCGGCGGCGAGAAACGCTAAACCACCGATGATGGCAAACGTCAATTGGTATCTTCCGAATCCTGCAAACAGTATAGGTTGTTGGCTTACTAGATATTAATATTTACAAATATTTACCAGGAGAGCTCGACAGACTAGAATCAAGACTTACAAATAATCCTTAATTATCTGATCATATTTCACAAACCATCGGTAGATGGGATTGGATTTTAAAAGATTAGTCTACTCAAAGTGAGAAATCATTGTCAAACCCGCCGGTCGGTTCATAGTACATTGTGTGTATATTGTCGTTGCCACATGCAGAGCTTTTTATTTCGTTCCGTCAGTTCGTTTCGACTACATACTGTGTAGCGCTCAACGGTGGGTCCTCGTTACATCCTCGTTAGGTCCTCGTCGTATTCCCGTGTTACATCCTTGATTTCCAATGGAAATGAATATTGAAAAATTAATCGATGAGGTACAGAAACGACTAGCCCTATGGGACATGAAATTGAAAGAGTACAGTGATCGCACTCTTGCACCGGTAGCACAGAAGTGACAGGAGCGGAACTTCTTCATCCACAGACATTTTACAATTATTAGCACTTGAAACTGATAAAAACTCTCAAGGGAGAGCTGAGGAGAACTAGAGAACGGCTCAGCGGGCGAAAACCATTGTGAAAACCGAAGTGAAAAAACGCTTGCAAAAACGAAGCATGTGGCATCTACCGCCCCGACCTAGGCGTTAAACGCTTCGTTCAAAAGCGTAGCGTGTGGCATAGGCCTTAGGGTTCGTCAACGCTAACTTTGTCTTGAAAAATGTTCAGTTTGAGTTAGAAATGTTGAATTTGAGTTAGCAAATGTTGGGTTTGAGTAGGGAAATTTTGGATTTGACTTGGGAAACTGTTAAGTGTGATTCCATATTCTCAGGAAATTGTTGCCAATTCCAGCATTGGTTCCTGGACTACTATTATAATTACTACACAATATATCATTTGTATTTAGATTTTGGGAGAAATTAGGTGAGTTATCAGTAGGCAAGATTATGGTACGTACCCACAATGTTGAGAGCATCCTCCAGATTTACACCATGAAGTTCTTTCTTTGTCGGATCTAGAATCAAAATATAATGAACAATTTAGGATTACTACACCAACTGCCGTTATATCCTTAGCACAACATAGCATTGCTTAGTACCAGTGGTATGGTATGAAATAACTAAAAAAACGGGTTTATAAAAAAAAGTAAGTAAAGTAAACAAGGAATTTCACCTTGGATTTTCGTCCGACTACCCGGAAGTGTCGCGGACGTCGTCAGCCGTCCTCTAGAGAGGATCGGAACTAGGTCTGACTGATTTCGCTCTTGGAAAAACGGGTTTATATGATCCAGTAATAGGCAAGAAGTGGTAATTAACAAAATCATCAGAGCTTCAATTTTCTCCCACTTGAGGTCACTATTTACTACTACTTAAAGTAACGGATTTTTAAAAGTCAGCGGCGCTGGGACTGCTGGAACGATCTTGGCGTTCAACATAACATAGCTAAACACCCTACTTGCCTGTAGGCAAAACCTAGAAAAAACACTTTTTGGTACGTTTTTGAGCAGTTTTTGCTTGTAAAGCAATCGTTCTGGCTTGTAGTCTTGGACCAAGTCCAAGTGGAGTCCATGTTAGAATTGGAATGAACGGATTTTTGGTTGCGGCGCTGGGACTGCTTGAACGATCTTGGCGTTCAACATAACTTGGCTAAACACCCTACTTGCCTGGATCAATAAAAACCTAGAAAAAAACACTTTTTGGTACATCTTTGAGGAGTTTTTGCTTGTAAAGCAATCTTTCTGGCTGGCAGTCTTGGACCAAGTCCAAGTGGAGTCCATGTTAGAATGAACGGATTTTTGTTTCATCAAGTATAAGTGGTAGGCCAATAGGAATAAAACCTCTCAAGTCATTCGAATCATAATTTTTTGGTATTTCCGAACACTCACTGAACCCCAGAGTGAAGATTCACAATAGTTTCCCTTATGAATTTTTATTCTGGACCAGTTGTAGTCTGGGAAGCTTAAAAAAAGTGGTCATATGCATACAAATATCTTTTTTTGATTTTTTTCCTCACAGATTCGGTTTTGGATTGGTCTGGAACGAAATTTCTTCCTGTCTTACTATTTAATGTTCAGAATTATTGCTGTTTGATGTGTTGATTGGGGTCCCTTCCCCTGTTTCGCCCTTTGACTTTTCTCTTGTGTATTAGAAGCTGTGGTAGATTTTAATTGGTTTGATGCTTTTCGGGAGGATGTCGAATCCAACAAGATTTGTATAATGCCTCACCATACGTATAATAAGAATTTGAATAAAAAGCTAACTAAGATGGGCAACTCAGTGGTACCGTCGAGCAGATCAATTTGGTGCAAACGAATAAAAGAATTTCAAATAATAGTTGCCCTCACACCAATTTAGGAGAAAGAAATAAGACAACAGTAAGGCCTCTTCGGTCCTTACAATTTGATATTGGAAAGTTTGAAGCTCGTGAGCCGAAATAAAATAAGAGATAGAGAATCATAATATTAATTGGCATTGTTGGAAAACTTAGTTTGAGGAGAAATTTGTTAAATGGGAGAAAAATAACTATAACAGAGGACGCCTAAAGAGAACTAAAACGGCGAAAGTAAACAAAGAGAAAACAGAACAAGGGAACAGCCTGATTTACTCCACCTCCACACCTTTTCCCCCACATTTTTTTCTTGGGGTGACAAGGGGACTAGTTTTTCTTCTCCTTTCTCGTCTAATTTTAGAGCAATTTAAAAAAAAAAATCGGAGGAAGACCCTGCAAGCACTATCCTTTGCAGAAGTGCGAAAAAAACGTTGACGCAACAAAAAAAACAGGAGGTGGGAAGTAAGAAGAAAGAGAAAGAAGTAAATAAAAACCGAGGTAAAGCAGCTTTGAGAAAAAGGTATGATTCAGAAAGTGAATCTGAAGAAGATGATCTTTTATCTCGCCGCAAGATGCTGACGATAGTGTTGGTGACCTAACTTTCTCCGAAGATGATGCTTCTGTTCCGCTCGATGATGGGATGCCTGGACCTTCTACGTCAACCTTGAGTGCTTCATCACCTCTCGTCGTCGTCACTCCTGAGCCAGTGTCAAAGAACTCAGCAAATGAAGAACTCCACTGCGAGGTGGGTGATTTTGTTTTTGTGATTTCATGTTCGAGAACACGAGACTCACTGGTCAGATTGTTCGACTGGATGGCCAGGATTGTGAAGTTTCTTGTATGAAAATGGTGAGACGTTCTTAGATGTGGCCACAAAAACCAGAGAAATATTGGTTCTCACGTGAAAATTGTGTCTCAAAACTCCTGTTCCAGTCCAGAAGGGGAAGAGGAACAAATTTTCTGTGGTGTTGTGATTTTGTTGTTGGAGGAGTAATTTTGTATCTAGTTCCTGGGGAAGAAAACCACATTTTTGCTTGATTTCCATCAGTTCTGGGGTAGGCACCCTCTGACACTAAGAGACTTCATCATAACTTTTCTTCATAACTTAAGACTCGATTAGGTAACATGCTGTGATGGCAACCAATCAGAAGCCTTCCATGTATTTTTCGAAGAGAAAATGTTCTTTTCTATTGATATTTTAACGAAAATGTACTTAATTTTTTTTTAGAAAATAAATATATTTACACTTCTTTGCTGTTGTTGAAATTGATAGTGCGTCTAATTTGATCACTAAATCTACTAAAACAAATTTACCTAGCGGGAAAGGTTCCAGAGACCTGTGGAAGGATCATAGTAAAGCCATTTTTAATTTTCTGAAGGGAAAATCGGGTTTTTCTAAATATTTTCTGGATCTCACATGTTTACAAAAGATTCCTAAGATGGTTTCGTGGGGTCACAAAATAACAGGGATTCTCAACATGGGAATATACGGAGAAAAAAGTGGTGTGTTCTTTCCACCCCACTTGCGGGGTGGAAATGAAACGAGAAAATAACAATTATTACTCGTTTAATTTTTTACATAGAAAATCCCCTCCAAGGTAGAAATACTTGTGAGACATATAGCTATCATGATAAAATACCTGTGTGTCAAAAAAGGCCCACAAAACCCACGTTTTGGACAATTTTTGGTGCAAAAAAAAAACTCCCCATGCTCTTTAGGCGATCGGGCAGGCTAGGAGTTAGGACCTAATAGAAAGTAACAGCAGTCCATGCGTAAATGAACGAATGCTAAGGCAGACAGACAATTCTGAATGCACGCACATCAAATCGAAAAGTGACAAAGTTTGAGGGGGGGTTATGAAAAAGGTTTGCTTCACGATTACTGAAAATAGTAAACCAAAAATAGTAGAGAATGACTCTAAGCAACACACCAACAATTATAATTATAGTGATGTTAGAATGAAGATGCTGCAGAACCCCGACAACTTCAGGGTTTTTTTTTTTTTTTTTTAATTCTCGTAAGCAGTGATATTGTTTCGTTCTGTTCTTCCCATTAAAGTTTACGAGCCATTTACTGATTCCGTGATTACTTCCCCAAGATCTGGGTTAATTGCAATTTAATTATCACATTTAGTATCAGGTTCCGTGTATAATGCGTCACCCTGATAGCAACATAGGGGTTCGGACGACATCCAGCAGTAAATTTACATTGTGCTAAGAATGGCCTTGCGGCTTTACGCACTTGTGGCATTCGGTTGAATATCACCACGGAATGCCCAGAACTTGAAAGACAAAGACAGTCTTTAATGATAAGTATTTAATACAATTAGGTTTGAAGAGAAGTGAACATTAATTTTGAGTACTAATTCTAGCATAAAAAATATGGTAATTTATCAAGTAATCGTTAAATGCATCACGAAGTATAGTGGACACTATGTTTATTGTGTAGTGTATTTATTTGTAATCTAAGAAAAATGACTGTATACTAACGGTCATTCCAAATAACTTGAAAAAGCAAATTCTTTCACTGGGGTTCAATTGGCTTGCGTTCATGATTTGAATTTCGACTAAGCTTTGGAGTGTGCGTGTTTCACAGGTGATAGAGCGATTATTGAATTCCAGGAGATATGCATAGAGCACTTAAATCAGTTCTCAACCAAAATACCTATTTTTGGATCATATTTGTGTGCCTCCTGAAATTCAATAATCGCTCCATCACCTATGAAACAACGACACTCCAAAGCTTAGTATAAATTCAAATCATGAATGCAAGCCAAATGAATGAAATTGAGTAATAAACCCTAATGAAAGTATTTGCAGCGTTTTAGAGAAGTTATAGGTGTTTCAAATATCGCGCAGGCGAAAATTATCGCACGATTTTGATGATATTCGAACTATACCTTCACACAATTTCAAGTTTTACTCCCAATTGTTCGGTAAGTTTTCAAATTATTCAGGCTTGATTACCGATTTTGACGAAAAAAGTAAGATGAACATCCACAGCTTTTGTCCGATCAAGGTGAAAATTTTGCGGGTACCATGTCGTCGCCAAAGGAGTATCAATAGTGCAAATGAATCGAAATTTTGGTCTAAAATTCAATATCATTCATCATTTTTTGAGGCAGCATAACACGGCGGACGGACATTAAACTTCTTGAATCTAGACATCTTGAACGTTTAAAAGTGAACCATAAAATAAAATAAAATTTTCCTTTTATTAAATCGAAAGATCGATTTTAATCCATTTTTTGGCCTCGATCAATTGGTGCAATCGATTTGAGACCGCCGGTTTTGAAATCGATCCCAAAATCGATTTGTGGTTCGATTTGACTACCCTATACGCGACTATTCATTCACTGCAACATGGGTATGTCAAGGTTTCGACAATTTTCTTTCAATATACTTCACGACTTCATCGGATAAAATTGATCAATAAAAATGTAGTGCCTACGGGGGAACAACCATTTTTTAAACCGTTGTTTTATTTATTCAATATAAACAACAATTTATAAAAGAGAACATGATGGCGTTTTCTTCACTTTCTCCTCTACGGGCTCGCGCGAGAATGAATGATTCAGGAAGTTCTTCAAGTTTGATTACATTGTCTCCGAGCTGGCACAAGACCCAACAGCGGAAGCCGCACCAACCATCGCGGATTTCTCCAAAAGAGGAAGTTGCTGTCCCTTTTAAATAGTTTTATGATGGATTTAGTTAAATGTTGAAATAGTTGAGAGATCAATTTTTCGGACCAAACAAGTTGCCATACGTAATATTTGTCGACCTTCACGGTTTGTGGTGATCCAAATAACCGCCGGTTGCCCGTTGGAGGCACGGTTGAGTTTTTTAAATTCAAAAATGTAACTACAATGAAAAGTATTGCAACATGAGTGAGTTTGGTATCGTTGTCTACGGGCATTTGCCCACAAAATTAAGTCAAGTGCGGCAAAGATTACTCGTCTAGGTCACATGAACTGAAATAAATGGATCTTTTTAATGTTTCAGACAATCTCGAAAGATGTTCAATATATGGTAGTTACAACGGTATGAGGGACTCGTTCCGGCTTACATCTACGCCTTCAATAGGCTAATCGACATGTACTAATTTTTAATTTGTCAAATTCGTCTAGGAGTGCTTAAAACCCCTAATTTCAACTGTCTGACTTGCAAAATTTTCCATTCCTGAAAATTCAATGGTTAACATTTTTATTGAACAACGGAAAAGAAATCATGGAATTAAAATAATATATTTAATCACTAAAAACTTTTTTTTCCCTATACTACGCCTAATTTTGAATTTGTCAAACTCGCCTAGGAGTGCTTAAAAACACTGTTTTCAAGTGTCTTATTTTTAAAATTTTCCCAACCCCCGTACCACTCTTCAGCTGGGGGCCTAGCCCCCCAGACCCGCTGTTGGGCCGCCCCACCACCTCCACATTATGATACGGCTCTTGGGGCAAATAGTTTGGAGACCCCTGGTCTAGGTCATCACTTTCTGTCAATCCTTAAAGGTGATATCAGAGGACTAGGGATGGGACATCGAGAGAAAACATCGATATTGATATCGATGTCGATGTTTGAGAGCGGCATCGATATGTCCAACAATATCGGGTGAAAACATTGATATTATCGATATTTTATACATCGGTGCCTTAATCCGTTAACGGTATCCTTATTACGCTCTACTAAAGTTCGTTTCTTGCTTGAATTCTGAAAATTGTATGATACCGCATTATAATTTGAAAGTTTTTGAAAGCTGAAAAATCTCATAATTGTTTTGCTAATTTTGCTCATCTATCTCGTTTCATCATCTTCAAACTGCTCTAGTTTGAATGGATTGAGATATCTCCAATCCGATTTCACCATCTTGTTCAGAAAAATTTGTTAGTGTTTGGGGATTTTTCCGGTAATTTTCCCTCATTTGAAATGCCCCAAATCTCCCCTTAAAGTAAGGCGATTGTGCCCATCTTCAAACTTATCCTTTAGAAAGTCTAGATAGATTTTTTATGCAAATTTGAGCTTTCAACCTCAATTCTATCGAGAGCTATCGTTTGGAATGTGCTTTTGGTGTCTTTTGACAGTGGTTTCGGATGCCAACATTTTTTGAAAATTTTTATTTGAAATATTTTGGACCGAGAACAATAGTTTCTTTTTCTTCAAAAATTCGCTAATACTACAGCAGTTGGAAGAATTCTTTATATATGAAAGATATTTTTTTTTTTTTTTTTTTATATATCGGATGGAATTTTTCTGTGAGAGAAGAGTAAACGAAACCGATGTTATCGAAGCCAAACCATCGATATATCGATATTATCGAATGAGTGGCATCGATGGAAAAACATCGTAAAATCAAAGCAAAACATCGATATTTCGATAATGTCGATGTCAATGTCCCATCCCTACTAGGAGCAACAATTTCAAGGGATATGTGGCGCAAACTAAGCAGCTGCGACACCTGGAGAACTTGAACAGGACAGAAATATTGAAAAATCTAAATATCATACCCTTTCGAAATCCACAATCATTTTTATTTCGTTATTGATAAACATCCTTTTGAGGAATCGAATGAGTCCATTCGGGGAAGGGGAGGGGGGGGGGAGGAAGTGTTGGTTTATATGCATGTAGATCTCAGCTTTCAGGTGATTGTTAAATTTGAAATATAGCATTAGCAAACTGAATTAAACCTTTACCAAACTGAATTAAACTTTTAGCAAACTGAATTAACCTTTTCACAATTGGAATTAAACTTTACCTCCATATCTTTATTTGAGAAAGGTTTAAGGTTCCAATTGCGAAAAGGTTAATTAAGTTTGCTAAAAGTTTAATTCAGTTTGCTTAAGGTTTAATTCAGTTGGCTAATGCTATATTTGGCTTCCAGCATCCTAAAAAAATGTCTATTCTTTCAACCTCGACGAAAGTGTGGCCATGGCTTTGAAACGCTCACACTTCAAGGTAACTCTTTACGCTGGAATTCCAACCACCATTGACTAGATAGGCCAGACTTTGTTTGTTTTTTTTTTCCAAATCGGAAACAAAGCAATCCCCAACAACTGCGTAGTGTCTTCCGGAAAATAATCGCCATTTACCAATAATTAGAAATTATTAACGGGAAAGTCGTGCGTCGTCTTCGCTTGAGGAGAATAACTCGCTCCATTTGTGGAACAATGAGACCCTCGGTGAGCGATGCTATCGCCACAATGTTCGCGATTCGTCGATCCCCGGGGGGTCAGGAGTCCGTTCAACTTTGTTTGTGGAATGTAGTACAGGTACATACTCAAAACCTATGGGGCCCTCAATGTTAAAGCCCATTTGCACTCGAGGCGGTATCAGAACGAATATGTACTTGTTTGTTTATGTACTTCAATTTGATGTGTGAACTTGATGATGTTCGGTTGAAACTACAGCAAAACACTGCAAATTACTATGAAGAGGTATATTATTTCCGTATTCGATAACCCTTCTAAGGCGGATCACTGAACTACCAGGAGTGGACACCTAGAGATAAATCTTTGAGGGTACAATAAAAGCGGAGTGAAATAAAACGTTGTCTCTTTTCTAGTTTCTAGTTTTCTAGTTTCCACGAAAATAATGAGTACAGAGTTGAATGGATTTCGACGGTTTGGTCATAACAAACGGTTACGGTAACAAACATGATCTGTTCATTATTTCGGGGAAATATAGACAACGTTCTATTTTACTCCGTTTTTATTGAAATGGGTTTGCATAACTTCGTCGCGAGTGACATAGTCATTTTGAAGGTACACTTGGAAACGTACATGGAAATCCAACTGAAACTCAACGAAATAAAATGAACTGTCGCACATTGGCACCTGAAGCCTCCAAATCTGGTGATTCCATTTAAGATGAAAATCCTTTCGAGGCAGCCAGCCGCGCGGTCTAGATCAAACCTCACGTTGATTGGGCACTGAAGGTCTACCGTCCAACCAATTTTGCTTCCAAGTCTTTCGGGAGCCAAACAATTTTTGTTGTCCGAATTCGAAATTTCCACTCGCATTTTGCGTTTCATAGCCTACTGAACAAAATTTGGTTCTGTGTTTGTCGGCCTGTCTGTCTGTCCGCATTTCCTTGTTACAGCCACAACTTCCACAATTTTGAATAAAATTCAATTTTTTTTACATTCAGTACATCACTAGGTTACAGCGATCAAAAAAAAAGTTATGGAGTGAATGTGGATACTGGGATGAACTCCTAAAAGGGTTTATAGCCGTTACACGGGTTGAAGCATTCTGATATGCATGAAACGCTGAAAATTCTTTCACTGGGGTTTATAATTCAATTCTTTCATTTGGCTTGCATTTATAATTTGAATTTCTATCAAGCTTTTGAGTGTGCGTGTTTCACAGGTGATAGAGCGATTATTGAATTTCAGGAGATATGCATAGAGCACGTAAATCGGTTACTAACCAAAATACCTATTTGGATTGATCAGCTGATCATATTTGTGTGCCTCCAGTGAAAGAATTTGCAGCGTTTCATTCATGCCAATGAAACCAAGATTAAAATTTATTTAATAGTATCAAGTTTTTTGTTATTATTTTTCCACTCTGGAGTCCGTATTTTAATGTTGCTATAGGTCATTCTCGAGCAGACGTACCTATGTACATTGCTCTGCAAGCTTTGGTGAAGTGTAATTTTTTTTTTCTCTTTCTGTTACATATTTTGTCCAGTCTCACATTCTCTCTGGCGTGTTTTAATTTCAACAATATTCGAGACATACGAAATGGTCACCCTCTGTTTTGGACTATTTAGACACGTTCTATCCCTGTTTTGACCACATCGCTGTGTTCGGCTACTCTCAATGCACCAAGTACCAATCTCAACTCAATTTCGATCAAAAAATCTTTCGCGGCACTCTTCAGTTGTTACTGACTCCTTGCGCGACACCGGGTTTCCCCATTTCTGGTTGTAAGGAAGCAAAAAACGAAAGTTCGCGCATTCCGTTACCTCAATACCACTCAGAGCGCCTTTAAAAACCCACCCGATGCACAGGAATAATCACCAGGTAGGTGGCTATCAATGAGCACCTGTGTTTTCAACCTGATTAGAGCAGCTTTTGATTAAAACCAGCCTGGAAGAGCCCGGGAGTTGGATCGTCGAACAAACAACCCGCCTCGCTCTTCAGCCGGCTCGCCAATTTGACGGGAATCTCCGGAGTCGGGCGCCGCCAACTTTCACAATCATTCGGGAACGTGTGATTATTACGAGGCGACTAGAAAAAAATTGAACGTTCATGATGAAACTCTAGGCTGAGAGACATTTGAAAACATTGTTTCCCAATTCACCGTAACGACTTAAAGTGAGCGAAATCCGAAAAAATCTGGGCAAATCTCGAAAAAACAACGCTGCAAATTCTTTCACTGCCGTTTATTATTCAATTTCATTCATTTGGCTTGCATTCATGATTTGAATTTCTACTAAGCTTTGGAGTGTGCGTGTTTCACAGGTGATAGAGCGATTATTGAATTTCAGGAGGCACACAAATATGATCAACTGATCAATCCAAATAGGTATTTTGGTTGAGAACCGATTTAAGTCTCCTGAAATTCAATAATCTCCAAAAAGCTTAGTAGAAATTCAAATCATGAATCATTGAATAATAAACCCCAGTGAAAGAATTTGCAGCGTTTTTTTCAAGAGCAATTACAATGGAAAAAACGCTGCAAATTCGTTCACTGGGGTTTATTATTCAAGTTGGCTTGCGTTCATAATTTGAATTTCTACTAAGCTTTGGAGTGTGCGCGTTTCACAGGATAGAGCGATTATTGAATTTCAGGAGGCACACAAATATGATCAACTGATCAATCCAAATAGGTATTTTGGTTGAGAACAGATTTACGTGCTCTATGCATATCTCCCGAAATTCAATAATCGCTCTATCCTGTGAAACGCGCACACTCCAAAGCTTAGTAGAAATTCAAATTATGAACGCGAGCCACTTGAATAATGAACCCCAGTGAAAGAACTTATTTTTTTTTTATTGAATCTCAATCTCCCCCCCCCCCCCAAATAAAAACATACTCCTTTAGCACTCGTATTGCGTTAAAACTTCCCCAAACCCAAATGTAAACGATGTAGCCAAAGGTAGACTGATGTAGAGGAGGCACACAAATATGATCAACTGATCAATCCAAATAGGTACTTTGGTTGAGAACAGATTTACGTGCTCTATGCATATCTCCTGCAATTCAATAATCGCTCTATCACCTGTGAAACACGCACACTCCGAAGCTCAGTACAGATTCAAATCATGAACGCGAGCCAATTGAATAATAAACCCGAGTGAAAGAGTACTCATTTACCCCAGTAATCATATTGAATAATAATTCCCAGTAATAATATTTACCTATATATTATCAGCGTTTCATACATATCAGAATGCTTCAACCCGTGTATCGGCTATAAACTACAAGTATCCACATTGGCTATCACTCCAGTATCCACATTCACTAGAACTCGACGCTATCGGCATCCCTAGGTTACAAACAAACAATAATAAACCAAAAAACGCAAATGTTGACACCATAAATCGGGCCATACATCGGGAATCGTTTGACCTACGGACGTGGGGAGGGCTCATTCGATTCCTCATGGTATGTTCTTCAAATAGTAAAATATTTAGGCCGATTCGACTTGTTTTGAGGTTTTCAGGGATTTTACAAAACTTTCACAGCCCTTAAAGGGCACTTTAAATTGAGTGAGGGAGCTGGCTCAAGAATTGGGGCGTCGTCGGACCAAAATGGATTTTTCCTGAAAATTTCAGATCTTTTGCTCCAGCCGTTTCGGAGATATCGTGCGTACGGCGTACGGCGGACGGACTGAAAAATTTTTATTGCAGATTCGGATTCTACACCCTTTGAAACGTAAACCATGAAATTTTCAGGGGGGGTTAGAATTTTTTTTTCCAGAGCGATTACAATGATTTATTATTGAATAATAAACCAATATTCAATTTGAAATTTTTCTTTTTTTTGCCTAGACGAAATTAGGCATAATATAGGAACCAAAACTTAGTTTTTAGTGATTAATTTTTTTTTTTTGAATTCCATGATTATTATTTTTCATTTTTCAACCAGAAATAACAACAATTTCACTTTCAGGAATACAAAGACGAAGTATTTAAGAGAAAAATGTTTTTTATTTATTTATTTAAAATTATTACATTAAAAAAATTATTTTTGGAATTAGATTAAACCAATTTAATGTGAAGTGTGCAATTGTTTTTTGCTTACAATGTCTTTCCACTTAGGATCAAAGTTTTGTTGTTCCAATGATAAGCAAAATTTTCAAGTGTTCTCCTTGAAGCATGACTCGATATTTGGATTTGATATATGTCATTTTTGAAAAGGTTTGTTCGCAAACATACGTTGAACCGAAAATTGTTATCATTTGTCTGGAAAAACTCTTGATTCCCTTGAAGTCATCACGTTCTGACGGTAGCCTAATTTTTTCCATCCATCCATTTTGGTTTAATTTTTTACGTTTCAAAGGGTCTGGAATCCAAATCTGCAAAAAAATTTTCCGTCCGTCCGCCGTACGCCGTACGCCGTACTCCGCCGTCCGCCGTTGGACCAAAACATCTGAAATTTTCAGGAAAAATCCATGTTGGTCCGACAACGCCCCAATTCTTTAGCCAGCTTTCTAACTCAAATTGAAGTGCCATTTAAGGGTTGTCAAAGTTTTGTAAAATCCCTAAAAACCTCAAAAAACATCAAGGCGGCCTAAATGTGGACTTGTTTTGTAGAACTTTCCATGAGGAATCGAATGAGCCCCTTCCCAGGTCTGTAGGTCAAACCATTCCCGATTTATGGCATGATTAATGCGGCCAAGATTTGCGTTTTTCGAGTTCTGTTATCGCCTTCTTGATAACTGGCAGTTTCCCATCTGGCCGTTCCAAGCGCCCTCAACTCGAATATGGGAGTGAGCCCATTTCCTTTAATTTTAGGTAGGGTTAAACATGATTTTCTATTAAAACGCTGCAAATTCTTTCACTGGGGTTTATTATTCAATTGGCTTGCGTTCATGATTTGAATTTCTACTAAGCTTTTGAGTGTGCGTGTTTCACAGGTGATAGAGCGATTATTGAATTTCAGGAGATACGCATAGAGCCCGTAAATCTGTTCTCAACCAAAATACCTATTTGGATTGTTCAGCTGATCACACCAATTTTATTCGACACTTACTGCTGGCGGAGTAAAATTTACCAAGTTCTAGGATTCATAGCATGCATACCCCAAGATAACACGGATATGCATCGACAGTACTGTATGATCTTAAAATGACCTTGACTCTGAGGTCGTACGGTCAAACCTACCCTGGATTCGGATTCAGTGACCCCCAAAAAAGCTGCAAATTCCTCCACTGGGTTGCGTTCTTGATTTGAATTTCTACTAAGCTTTGGGAAATAGAGCAATTATTGAATTTGGCAACGTAAATCTGTGATTGATATCATTTTGTGTGCCTCCTGAAATTCAATAATCGTCTATCACCTGTGAAACACGCACAGAGTAGAAATTTTTTGAATAATAAACAATGTTTTTTCCGAGGGGCCGGACCTGACTTAGAAAAAGGAAGTTGTGATTTTTTTAATTGTTGGGAAGAGGTTTTTCAATGTTTTGAGGCACTGGGTTTGGGTGGGTATCTAGAATATATGTGCGAATCAACGTCCTCATGTGGATAACGCTGCTTAAGCCAGTAGAAAGAGCGTGTACCATGTGCTGTCTCGAGCTTACCTGATAACCACGTTGCCGAAGGATCGAACGTGATCTCTCTGTGGAATGCTACACTAACTCTGTCTATTTAACATAAGGTACTTCACACGTCATCAATCGGCTTCAGTGTCCACCTATCAATTACTGGTACCACCAGAAGAAGAGAAAAAATGCTCTTTTGAAAAAACAGATTTTCAATCCAATACATTTTATTAGGATTTGTTACTTTTTGGTTGAAACCCCTCACTTTGTCAATAAAATGACCAGCGATTTGTTCCATTGGGAATGAAGAAGCCTGAATGCAGCTTTATACAAAACATGCAGAAAATGCAAAAAATTGGATATGTTCCCTTTTTAAACAACTCTCCTCAATTGTTGATGCTTCAAAGAAATCAAGCGACCAATCCTACAACTACAACCTGCTGTATTCACTCTTGTATTTCCCCTATCTGTATTTCTTCTTGTAGTACAATCTTGTATTTTTGAAAAAGGCAATTAATTTATATATAAGTTAGGGTTGAGAGTTTCAAGGGTTACCCAAAAGAATACAAAGCGTCTTCTCTGAAACGAAATATTCGAACGGCATATTTGTTTGACCAACCCTCTAAATTCTCAACCGTAATTTATATGCTGAGTGGCCAAGAAGTCATAAAACCTGTGTTTACATATAAAGAAGCGATAAATCCAGCTATTATTTCCAATTGCGTCAAAATGAATTTAGATGGTGAATATTTTCTAAAATTTGTATTTAAACCATTTTTTTTAAAGTCCAGGGGCGTCGAGTAAGATTCAAAGTTCCATTTCGTGGGCAGAAAGAGAGAATCTGATGGATGTTCTAACGTTAATTCGACCAATTATCCTTTTCCCAGATCCCTCCTCCACTCATTATGTAAATTATGATATACAATAACTTGTTATCACCATATTGGCTTAATTTTAATGGTTTTTAAATGGATTCAGACGATAGCGATTGAAAAAGGAAAGCGAGGGTGGGGATGGGGCAAATATTGATTGTTATTTGGATGAGTCCGATGTGATTATAAACGACGTGAGCTCCATCCAAAACTAATCACCGGTTGTTGTGACAAGACGCGGGCGGGCGGCGGCAGCGCGACGATTCGCCCTGCGATGTTATTCATATTCATGCATCCCGGTGCCTACTGTTGTTTAGTCTTGGGCGTGCGAGGCTGGACACTGTTGACATTTCACCAAACAATAACTGGTTATAATTCACTTTGTAAACTATATCTTGCTGCTGATATAAGTGATAAATCACAGGTTCAATCAGGAACACAATTAGAACAACAAAAATGTAACAAGATTACCTAAGAAACGTAGGCTCTGGTCCATCATTGAAACTCAGCCCCTCTGAGGATTGTAATTGTATTTTAGAAGGCATAAAAAGAGCCCGGAGAAATATAAAGAGGGGCCTTTATATTTCAGCACGGTAGATCGATTAGGGAAAACCTAGTGATGTAGTGAATGTGGATACTGGAGTGAACTCCTACAGAGGCTTATAGCCGATACATGGGTTGAAGCATTCTGATATGCATGAAACGCTGCTAATCCTTTCACTGGGGTTTATTATTCAATGGCTTGCATTCATGATTTGAATTTCTACTAAGCTTTGGAGTATACGTGTTTCATAGGTGATAGAGCGATTATTGAATTTCAGGAGGCACACAAATATGATCAACTGATCAATCCAAATAGGTATTTTGGTTGAGAACCGATTTACGTGCTCTATGCATATCTCCTGAAATTCAATAATCGCTCTATCACCTATGAAACACGCACACTCCAAAGCATAGTAGAAATTCAAATAATGAATGCAAGCCAAATTAATGAAATTGTATAATAAACCCCACTGCAGCGTTTCATGCATATCAGAATGCTTCAACCCATGTATCGGCTATAAACCCTTTTAGGAGTTGACTCCAGTATCCACATTCACTACATCACTATTTTACTGCGATCAAAACGAAAAAAAACGCTGTTGTTTTTGTTTTGATCGCAGTAATCTAGGATGTAATGAATGTGGATGCAAATGGTGGCAGCATAAGATCATGCTTATAACAAGGCATAACAAAACTTTGACAACCCTTAAAGGACACTTTAATTTAAGTGAGAGAGCTGGCTAAAGGATTGGGGCGTTGTCGGACCAACAAGGATTTTTCCTGATAATTTCAGATTTTTTGCTCCAGCCGTTTGGGAGAAAACGTGCGTACGGCGTACGGCGGACGGACGGAAAATTTTTTATTGCAGATTTGGATTCTACACCCTTTGAAACGTAAACCATGAAATTTTCAGGGGGTTAGACTTTTTTTTCAAGAGCGATTACAATGGTTTATTATTGAATAATAAATCAAAACACACTGGAGATCATTTTTAATGGTTCCCAAAACATGCTCGAACTTGGGAAAATGCGGTCTGAACGTAATGAGGGCGTCATATTGTGTATTTACATTATGAATTTCCGTCATTTCAGTTATATTTGGAGGATAATTGATAAATAGGATCCGTTAAGCAAATTTCATAGTAAAGGTGAAAATTTCTCCCAAATTAAAAAATTGTGGCAGTTGCACAAGGCTCTGGACAGCAATTCCGCCCTTTCTAGAGGATTCACCCAGATACTGGTGACCTGACTGTTTTGTGTCAATCTGATACAAAAATTATCTTTCATCTTTTGGTATACAGCGTTACATATTTCATACTTGAATACCTACAGTTGAAACGTAAACAAACTAATTTTTACGTAGGCAAAGTCCCCCACCGAACTAATAAAACTTTGTTATTGAAAATAATAAACAAAAGAAAACGATAGCCCTTTCAACGTTATCATTTGAAATGCGTAAAGGAAGATTCCATAAACCCATAAGAGATGCCATGACATCGGTATCATATTCAGTAATAAAAATTATCTCCGAAGAATGTTTATCTTAATGGGTCTTTAACGTGAAAAGGCTTTCTTCCCGAAAACAAATGTTTGACCTTCATTTGACCTCGTTGTTACGTAGAGTTTCAATTTCGATCTATTATTTGACTCAAATAAGTTGGGCTAACTTAGGGCCGGTTACAGCAAAGTCTTGAACAACGTCTCTTCAATAAAACGGAGATCGTACATGTTGAACAAGGATGTTCGGTTTCACCAACTCCTGTTCAGATAAACCAAAGAACAAACGCGCTAAATCGGCGATCAAAGCCAACCAACCAAATTTGGATGGTTAGTGTTTTAAACTACGATTAACAACTGTTCTTTTCGCCATCTTTGTTTCCACTCCGAAATTTTGTTTCTCTGCGTTACTGTTCACTGTGCTATTTCTACTTTTTGCGTTATTGTTTTCTATTAGTTTTCATATTTTTTGTGATTCGCTGAATGGGCTATTCATTTTGTTGGTTATTTGGGCTAATTTTATCCTAAAAAGTGAGCCACAGTCTGTGGCCCACAGGGGCCCGCTCAAACCATTGGTACCTATTCGGAACGGAGATGTCAACTAAATGAAATACGCTAAAACCTGTAGTTTTAGATACTACAGAATACTTTTATTTTAACGATTTGACAAAAGAAACACAAGAACAAATTAATTGAGCTATTTTTGAATCTGTCACTTTTTAATCGGTCTAATAAGATGAAGTCCACATGTTTAATTAGAGTCTTCGAAAACATCCATGGTACGACGCCAAACACAACAATTAACTTAAGATTTGATGCATCAACGTTGGTAGGTAGGTGACTCAGAACAGTCCCTGAGGACGAGTTGGACGAGGTTGATGCAGATTTCACTATTTGTCTGAAGATTATTAGAGAGATCTAATACGTCAACGACGAATTTCGAGCTCGATGATGTCTTGGGGAGGTATCGACCCAAAAAAAAAAACAATTGTTTTGTCAGTCTTCGAACAATATACACATTTATATCAACAATGCTGAAGCGTGAAGTTAAAAGGAAAGCAAGCAGTAATGGAACCAAAACGGGAATGTAGCAAAAATAGAAATTGGTTACGGTAACAATCACATCTCGTGATCACCCTTATTTTGCTCAAATACCCTCTTGATGTCATCAACATCTAAGTTTAAACTTTGAATCTGCTTGATGAACGCTCTACGCTACCCCTTGAAAGCAAACGTCTCCTGTATTTATCTCTTATCCGGCCGATTTGTCAGTATTCTTGCGGACTGTGGGGTTCAGCAGCACAATCCCACCTGAAGAAAGTGCTAATTACACAAAACGGAGTGTTACGGATCATCACGGGGAATCACTGGTACATCAGAAACTCTGTACTACACTCCGACCTCAGACCATACGACCGTGCAAGAGACCATAAAAGATGGTTACGAAAAGCTCCACGCGAAGATGCTGCGCCACATCAACCCACTCATGACCCAGCTAGCCGAAAATCCACTCCCACCTTGTTCCGAGCGACGCCTTAAGCGTAATCGCCCTGAAGACGCTTTACTAAAAAAAATTATTGTTATTATTATAACTAAAATACTGTCTGGGACAATCGTAGGATTGCCTCCTTAATCATGTTTCAAGTTACTCTGTACATCTACGTTTCTTGATAACAGTGTACGCCCTTGATTTTATAGGTGAATTTGTTTTAAATCAATGTTGAAATGTATGGTTCCATAAAACAATGGTCTACTTGAGCCACAGTTAGACATTGTTGACTTTAGTTTCTCTAAATGCTTCGAAAACTTTCAAAATCACACTTTTGTTTTTATCCTACCTCTCACGATAAAAAAGGTGAGAAGAGTGATATTGTTCATTACCGGCCAATTTGCTCTATTTCTGTAATTCCAAAACTATTTGAGAGCCTGATTACTGAACGCCTTCCAGCCTTGTTTGCGTCATTCCTGGCTGAAGAACAGCATTAAAAACGCTGCAAATTCTTTCACTGGGGAATTTATTCGATTTCATTCATTTGGGTTGCATTCATGATTTGAATTTCTTCTAAGCTTTGGAGTGTGCGTGTTTCACAGGTGATAGAGCGATTATTGAATTTCAGGAGATGTGCGTAGAGCACGTTAATCGGTTCTCAACCAAAATAACTATTTGGATTGATCAGTTAATCATATTTGTGTGCCTCCTGAAATTCAACAATCGCTCTATCACCTGTGAGACACTCACACTTCAAAGCTTTGTAGAAATTCAAATCATCAATGCAAGCCAAATTAATTAAATTGAATAATAAACCCCAGTGAAAGAATTTGCAGCGTTTTTCTTGTCGCTTTTTGGCGGGGGATCCCATCGCAAAAACCTTTTAAAGGTTAAAATTTCACCCAGATGTGACTCATATGATAAAAGATAACTAAGCCGGTGATAAGGTAGGTAACGTGTGAGGTGATGGAATGGTATAGTTGCCCCTTCCGTTGAGGTGGATGCGGTAATAATACTCCGCCACGCTCAGAGGATGATTAAATCGGAAAGGGCCAGCTAACCATATCCATCATACGTATAGATGACAGGATAGGCAAGCTCTTCAACGTCAAGTTTTTGGATATTGTTCGTGTCAACCTAATCATATGCTATTAATACCAATTGCTACTTCAAACATAATTATCTCTTGTCCACGTCATCTTTTTTTTCCAAATCGATATTTATTTATAAGAATATCAATAATATAACAACTGAGCATAGGCCCATCAAGTTAATTTACACTCGTACAATAATTACAGTTTATGGAGTTAATAGCCCAATGGCTACACTCCGGATAGCACTCATTCACTACACTGACTCACTAATCACGTGACATCACTAGGTCCAAGGGTTTTGTCCTATCAAGCCGCCGGATGACGTTACTGTTGTCTAGGAGGTGAAGCGCTACAGGGTTTTTGTGCGCGTGAAGTCGCTGTTCATGTTTAATTGCGTGCCTGTTCATGATACCCCTTTGTTTTGAAAAGTCTGACATCTTAATATTAGACTTCTTCGTAAAGCCCCAGAGCTGTGAACCATACGTCCTTACTGGTTTCAGAACTTGCTTGTACACTAGCAGTTGATTATGTATGGAAAGCTCTGAATGCCTACCAAGCAACCAATGCAATCTTTTAAATTGTATCTTCAGTTCTTCGTTTTTCTTCTTAACGTGCTCTTTCCATTCTTTTCAATTTACTATCAAGAGTCATTCCCAGGTATTTCGCCGTGTTAACTATGGGTATCACTCGTTCATTCAGCATTATAGGCAATGCAGTTATTCGTTTATTTTCACGTCATCGTGAATCCAAAATAGATATCCTAGAAAGGGGTTTCTGATTCTTTCGGTCATTTCCGATTTCAAAATATGACACCATCAATTTTAATGGTTTCGCCAAACTTATCCTATTCGGATCCCTGAATGTGGGCAAAATGATGGAATTAGTGACTAAACTGACTAAAAGTGACTAACATGACGCGGTCTCCGTACGATACCAAGTAGAGAGTACTAGACCAACAGTGTGAGCAGTTTGAACGAATATTGACGACAGATGAGCGTAGAGTTGCCAACAGGCTGTTCCTCTATCTGAGAGAGGCGAGCGAACTTCGTTCAATGGTCATAAGCATTTAACGTGGGAATAAGAAAGAGAAAGAAGAAAGAAAACTAGAAATGAGAAAGGAAAACGAAGGAGAAGAAAAAATTGGGGAATGAAAGAAGAAAGAAATGTGTCAAAGAAAATGTTATTTTACTATTTTTTTCCAAATTCTTATTTTTATTTTTATTTTTTTGTTTTATTTTATTTTGTGGCATACTGTGTAAGATTGCTATAGATGTTAATATCAGTGCAGCAATAAAGAATTATCTATCTATCTATCTATCTACTAGACCAACAGTGGGGGGACAGGCAAGCTCCTCAACGTCAAGTTTTCGGATATTGTTCATGCCTACCTAATCATATGCAATCGATACCAATTAATCGCGGCCCAACTGTACACATAATTATCTCTCGTCTACGACATCATGTATCTAGAATAAACATCCTGGAAAGTTGTTTCATTATTCTATAAATCATTTCCGATGTCAGACAACAACACTATCAATTTTAATGGTTTGGGCAAAACTTATTCTAATTGCCACTGGATCCCTGAATGCGTTCCTATACGACAACGGAAGTTCCCATAAACGTTAATCATAGTAAATCACCCGTGAGATCAAGAGTGTTTAAAAAGTGATTAGCCCGTTTTTTCGTCATCGAGTTTTCTGTCAGGGAAAGTGAGCACGATTTGTAGATCGTTTAGGCCAATCGGTTTTTCGCGATTTTTATGTCTGTTAATCGTTTTTAATAATTCCGGAAGCGATATTATTTAGCGAGAAATCGTTGGTCGACAAGAGTGTGACGAGATATTCGATGAAAAGCCGATATTTTTACTGAAATACGGTGCAATAATGATTCTTGTTTTATGAATATGTTGTCCAGTTGCTTCCGACTGTCCAGAGTGTGTGTACATCTAGGAAAAAATTTGATTTTTCATTGACAAATGAAGATTTTCTTTCTAAAAACGCTGAAAATTCTTTCACTGGGGTTTATTATTCAATGGATTACAATGGAAAAATTTTAAATTTCGTAAGACGGAGCATGCATATCAGAATGCTACAACCCGTGTATCGGCTATAAACCCTTTCAGGAGTTCACTCCAGTATCCACATTCACTACATCACCAGGTTACTGCGATCAAAACAAAAAAACGCTATTGTGTTTGTTTTGATCGCAGTAACCTAGTGATGTAGTGAATGCGGATGCAAATGTTGGCACCATAAATCGGGCCATACATCAGGAATGGTTTGAGCTACGGACCTGGGGAGGGGCTCATTCGATTCCTCATGGAAAGTTCCTTTTTAGGCGGCCTTGACTTTTTTGAGGTTTTGAGGGATTTTACTAAACTTTGACAACCCTTAAAGGACACTTTAAATTAAGTGAGAGAGCTGACTAAAGAATTGGGGCGTTGTCGGACCAATATGGATTTTTCCTGAAAATTTCAGATTTTTTGATCAAGCCGTTTGGGAGAAATCGTGCGTACGGCGGACGGACGGAAAAAATTGTATTGCATATTTGGATTCTACACCCTTTGAAACGTAAACCATGACATTTTCAGGGGGGTTAAAAAAATTTTTTCAAGTGCGATTACAATGGTTTATTATTGAATAATAAACCAAAAGGAGGAAGCACGGACAAACGGGATCGAGAACTCTGGAAGCAAATTTTTGTTTAAATGGAGTAGTAACGAATACAGATGGTGCCATTAATTCTTTTCCGTAACAATTAGTACAAAGCGTGACACATCAGCGTTGACCCACAATCGTGTCGTGAGATTGTCCATTTCGAACTGAAACTTACAAGATAGGTGGAGTGCCATCCTCGAGAGGGATCCCTTATTAGGGCAAGTAGAATGCCTACTCCAAAAACGTAACGATGTTCCTAGGCCGGTAACACTAACATCCACCAGCATGAGCTTTGTACTAAACATGAGTCAATTTGACTTCGTTAGGTATTCTCTCACAATCGGACAAAACAGACATGTTTTTGTTCTCATACAATCAGAGATGTAACTAGAGGCGGGGGGGGGGGGGGGCAAATTTGAATTACGTTCGAATTTGTTGTTCTCTCCTGCTTTTGGTATAAACAGTTAGGCCGGATTGACATTGTCAACAAGCTTCTACAAAAGGAGGACATCACTGTCGATAAATCCGCAAGACACATTGGTCGATTGATCAGAGAATTTGAATATCTACGATCAAATTGTTCGGCTGATGCAGTGAAAGGTGCCAAAGATATTTAGACAAAGATCAACGTAAATCCACACTTCAAAGAAGATCGCAAATGGAAAAAGAACTATCAACAGTTATTGCAATCGCTCAAAAAACTCATTATTATTTTTTGAGCGATTCATCTTTCTCTCAAAAAATGACATCCAATGTTTTCAATGAAGATAAAAATCGGTCTTGGAGTCTAATGAAAGTAATCTCAAGAGAAAGAAGCCGATGAATCACGTAGGTAATGCAGCAAAAATGACATCTAATGTTTTCAATCGAATGGTCCGACAGATCAACAATTATTGTTATTTTTTTGAGCTCACAAAAATGACATCTAATGTTTTCAATCCTTGAGAGATATCATTTTCTCTCCAGAATAAATCTCAAAACCACTCGTTGCTCCTACGGAGTTGCGGTTCGTCACATTCAATTTAGCATGCACAATTCTGCAAGAATAGCAATGCCCCAAAGTCCCCAAAAAATTACCCGTGCGATGAACAGAGTCCGAGACCCCTCAAAAACAGATAAAACCCGGAGGAATGGTCAGATTAGAATGAAATTTGGTTTCTGATGGATTTCGGGTGCTGAACGAGAATCTGATCATCGTTCTGCGCCAGTTTGGTAGCATTTCAAAGTTTAAATTGCAATAAGTAATATTTTCTAAGCCCATTTCGAACGTTCCTTTGTGTTTCGTTTGTTTTTGAGGCAACTCGGGCTACTGTGCATCGCCAGGTAAACGTTTCCGGAACTTTGGGGCTCTAAACTGGTAGAATTTTCTACGCTGAATCAAGTGCAATCAACGGTACCTCGATAGATGCAACGGTTATTGAGATAGAGCGTTTTGAGCGTGAAAAATACCGCTAGAAAGGATAAGTTGTTATTTTCCGAGAAAAGGGCCTACCGCTCAAAAAATAACAAACATTGTTTCGAGCGATTCCAATATCTGCTAAAAGTTGATATTAGCGATTGGGCTGCTCGAAATAACTGTCAAATTCGAAGCTGGGCTACAAAGACGTTTTGAAACAGGACCTGATTCTGCTAATTGCTGTTGTAGCTCCAATTCATCGTTACGTGATCAGTCGGTTTCATTTCTCTTGAGATTCCTTTCATTAGACTACAAAATGGTTTTTCGTAAGTGAGATGCGACTTTGCGCGATCTCCTCCACTCATCGATCAGTTGTCCGAATAATATCACCAGAAAGTCGGTGGCGTGGGGTTTCTTATGAATTTAGAGTTGATCCCGACCGTCTGGGAGATGTATTTGAAAAAAAATTGTACCTAAGTACAGTTAAAGTTCGGAGATATTAGTCATTGTACTTAATTTATTTCTGACAAAAACTGGATGCACTGTAGTACAGGGTCGATGTAAAACTTGTTGAAAACCCATCAACATTTCAGAGCAGGGATTGACGATCTTTCTTGAACATGCACGTGTTACTGAACAAGGGCCAATTTACAAATGAGCCCTTAGGCAAAATCACAACTAAGAGTTAGTTCCCTAAACTAGGGATGGGGAACGACATTTAAACAACGATTTTTAAAAAACTATTTTTATTGGTGAAAAAATCGATTTTATGAATCGATTTCCATCCTTACCTTCACCAGTTTGTACGAGTCAAAGACACGTACAAACGTTCACATCAAACTGAATTCCAATGTGGTGAGATAAAGATTAAAATCCAAAGGACGTTGAAGGGACTTTTCTCCACGGCATCTTCCAAATAAATTACCAATGTTAACAAAAAGCATCAAAGGGACCTCAAGCGGAGGAAGAACGAATTTTTTTCAATGAGTCACGCTGGACCCACATTAGCATTCCCAGGTTAATAGGTTGGTTTTTATTTGAAGATATAATTTCACGATAACGTTATTTCTTCCATTATATAGCAAGTTATTTCTAGCATAGATTTGCCTAAAATAAGACGATCTCGAATTAATGACGAATGAGAATTCTTCCTCGAAAGACGTATTTATGAGGGAAGTAGAACTATTAGTCCGCAAAGTAGTGATTGCTGGTCTCCTTAATAGGTTTTCATTTGGAAGATATTCATTCTATGATATTCCTTTCAAAATTAGCAAACATTTTTGTAACATAGCTTTGATTAAAGAAAAAGAACAAGAAGGTGTCGGTGACCCTCGAATTAGTGATTGATGAGGGAGACAGTAATGTACTTTGTAATTATAGTATTCAAAGAAGAATTCCACCTTATATAATGATCAATAAATGTTTTTTCTCTCATTGAAAAAGAAGAATAGTTCATAGCGATAATTACCACATACCGACAGATAGACGCACGTGGAACAAAACTTTGTATAATTTAAGGAGCACTTGGAAATATTGACATTTGAGCAGAAGCGTCATCGTTCTTCACAAGTATAACATTTTACGGTAGTGGAAATCAGTATGTTATCGCGACGATAAATATACACATATTCATATTCTGAAACGTGAACAACCTCGTCCTATTCCGTATTCAAAAACTTTATCTAATCGTATTATTGTAGTACACCGATATTGCATATAGATAAGTCCCATTCCGGTACATTATCTTTATCTCTGAAAATGGAGCTCTCGTCGTTCGATTAGACAGAAATGTATTTTTATGAATACATTATGACAAATACATCACAATACTCGGCAGTGTCTAGGGTGAAAAAAATAAATAAATAAGTAATAACGCTGCGAATTATTAAATAGGGGTTAAATACAGTATTATTTCTGTGCTAGATAAGACTACTACAAAATCGGTACGAAGTCATTCAGTTGTTTTTCCCCGACTAACATGAACATTTTAGTGCTTTCGAAACACTAGTACCTGAAAAAATTATAGTTGTTGGATTACACGTTTGCAATGAAACTCTCAGAGGCTCTTTTTCATTCTGATCCGCACATTCCCTGAAAATCTCAACAAAACTGTATGAAAACGGTAGCGATTAGGCTTGTTGAGTAAGTGGTAATCATCTCTTTTAAAACGTCACCCCAATTTTTCACTTTTCACTTTAGCACGTACCGCTGATTATGTTGATATGAAATTCCTATGGGACCTCAAGACCTTATCCGCATAGTCCCTCAAAATATGAGCTAAATTCATCCTAAATTGTGGAAGTTATGGCTGTAACAAGGAAATGCGGACAGGCAGACAGACCGACAGAAAGACAGACCGACCGACAGACACGGAACCAAATTTGTTCAGTAGGCTGTGAAACGCAAAATGCGAGCGGAAATTTTGAATTCAGACAACAAAAATTTTTAGGCTCTCGAAAGTGAACACAAGGCTTCCACTGCTTCGCAAACCGATAAAAATTTGATTTTCGCTCATTTTTTTAAAATTTTTTTTAGGTTTATGATGATTTAGAAAGATTTTTGGCTAAAATTGAATATGCATTTGAGAATTTCCAGCCAGATTACCGCACATGGAAGAAGTTTGAGTAATGTCGGTGATTAACGAAAAATTCAGTGCAAACAAAGATTTTCAAAAAAACTAATTCAGCACCCTCAAAACCCCCTGGGAGAGGTAAAAATGGTCGACAACTCGGAGGTCTTTTTTTTAGACCTTTGTGATTTGACAATCGTAAACACAACCGTATAATAGCACTTATTGGATGATTCACGCTACCACGAATGATGTTTAAAATCTGTGACAAAAACGTTTAGCTCATCCTGAGACTGTCGTGCACAGTAGCGCAGCACCTACGTAAAGGGAGAGACAAATTAGGAGCTGCCTTTAGTACTCGTCACAGGTCACGTTCTTGGAATCAACAAACCGTTGATGTTATCTCCTACGATTATAAAAGTAATTATCATTTTATTTCACATCAGCAGTAAAAGCTCGAGTTCAGATGGAAGTTTGAATCACAACATGATAACGGCTCTCCACACTTCTAACATAATGAACGGAACTGTTTACCTCGACATGAATAAAAACGCAACGAATTATTTCACAGCAGTTCATCATTTCTATATTAAAATGATCCTTTAACGTGAACGACTGGTGTAAGTTCCTACATTGGACGCAATCAGTGGTACATTATCTGCACTCGTGGCGTGATGCATGTGAATTCAGTGTTCAGTATGAAATTGAAACAGTGTTTGACGTGAAGACATTCAAAAATCTATTACATCACTAAATAGAACGTAAATAATAATGAACCTAGTAATTAGTTTAATGTGTATTATATTTCAGATGGCCCAAAGGAGCTTCATTTCATGCCTCAGCACTGTGAAGAAATTAGCCACAAGGATCATTCAGCTGATGTGTGTGTCTCCATACCACGTAATCAGGCTGTAGATGTATCAAAGAAGATCAGTTCATATTGCTACGCTTAGTGAAGCGATTAGCCGCAGGGATCCCTCAGCTGAACAGTGTGCCTCCGTATTCGGTAATTCTTTTCTTGATGACCCGAAGCAGATCTATTTCATATCTCTGTACCGAAGATCGTTCAGGAAATAAATTAGAGACAAGGACCACTCAGCTGGTCAATGTGTCACCACACCGTTTAATCTTCTTCAAGTGTCAAAAAGGAACTCAGTTCATATACCTGTGAAAAATGACCCGTGCGATGCACTGAGTCCGAGACCCCTCAAAAACAGATAAAACCCTGAGGAATGGTCAGATTAGAATGAAATTTGGTTTCTGAGGGATTTCGGGTGCTGAACAAGAATCTGATCACCGTTATGCGCTAGTTTGGTAGCATTTCAAAGTTTAAATTGCAATAAGTAATATTTTCTAAGCCCATTTCGAACGTTCCTTTTGTGTTTCGTTTGTTTTTGAGGCAACTCGGGCTACTGTGCATCGCCAGGTAAACGTTTCCGGAACTTTGGGGCCCTATACTGGTAGAATTTTCTACGCTGAATCAAGTGCAATCAACAATACCTCGATAGATGCAACGGTTATTGAGATAGAGCGTATTCGGTAATTCTTTTCTTGATGACCCAAAGCAGATCTATTTCATATCTCTGTACCGAAGATCGTTCAGGAAATAAATTAGAGACAAGGACCACTCAGCTGGTCAATGTGTCACCACACCGTTTAATCTTCTTCAAGTGTCAAAAAGGAACTCAGTTCTTATACCTGTACGGTATATCGCTTAGGGAAGAAATAAGAGACAAGGATCAATCAGCTGATCAATGTGTCTCTATACTGTTTAATCGTATTCCAAGTGTTCCAAAGCAGTTCTATTTCATATTTCAGCATGGACGATTGATGAGGGATGAAATTAGTTTCTAAGGTTTCAAGGTTTCTTCAGCTGATCAGTATGGCACATTAATGTGTAATTATATTTCAGATGCCCCAAAGGAGCTTAATTTCATGTTTCAGCACTGTGAAAACATTAGCCCCAAGGATTACTCAGTGGGCCTCATTACTATGTAATCGTATTACTGTTGTCTCAAAATGTTATTTTGTGGTCTATATGGTATAAGGGAATATACAGACGGACAACAAATGCGGTTTATGTATGTCGCAAACTGAGCCTTGAGTGAGCCAAAAAGAGAAGTCCCCCAAATTTCCAAAATTCCATATCTTTACTATACAGTAAAGTGTGTGCCCTCTCCAGGTTGTGTCTAAGGACATGTTATTTTGTCGTATTCCTTTCTAGCTTAAATGTATGTTTTACTTACAAGCCGCTTAATTACAGGGGCCGACTGGTATATTAGAAATGATGAACTTAACAAAGATCTGGAAGTGCCTACGGTGAAGGATTGCCTAATTTCCACCTACTATTCCTCCTCATCTCATGGAAATAGCGTCATCAGTAGTATCCCTCAGGATCGACCACCCCATCGTCATCTTAGGCGACTCAAACGAAAACATCACACCGACTTCGCCGAAGGCTTCATCTAGAGTACTTGCCAGTACATTCAAACCTTCCATACAAAAACATTTTTTTTTCTCCATGCCCTGAGCCAAATCAGTAATATTTCAGTACAGCTGGTTTTGTATTCATTATATTATGTTCCCTTCTAGGTAGTTAATGGACATAACCTATTATTTAGTTATTATACACGTTGCTTGTTATATATATATAGATTATTGTGATCCTACTACAAAGTGCTACGCACAAAAATGTATCGTTTGTTAATTTAAAAAAAAAACTTACAGGCCGGAAGCTGAGACGTGTAAACCGGTTCCATGATGTCCATGTAAAGGGCTCTCGGTGAACTTCAGCTGTGATCGGCGAGGGGGTTTGGGGTTCGTTGGCTGAACGGGAGAGCGAGCGATCGGAGATCTCCTTCCGAAGTGAAGCGTCCTCAGATCGTTCGCGTTCCCTCCACCGTCGTTCGCGTCTGCCGGGGCGGACGGCGGCGGACGCCTCGAACGAAAGGGGGTCGCCGAGACGAGCTCCCCCTCCACCATCCTCTGCATCCGCGGCATGAAGGCAGGTCAGGTCCCAGACAAGCAGCACCACTTCATGTGAAATGAAAATGAAATGAAACGAAATAAGTTTATTCGTTATCGAAGAAAAACATTTTTTTTAAACTCCTAGGTAAGGGTACGAATTAGTCCCCTAATGGGCAAACCCGCGCTGGGGTGACGGATCATGCCAAGAGCAGAAAAGAAAGAAATAATAAAACAAAAAATACACCGCCAAGGAGATGGCATAGCAGCTTTTTCGGTAGATCCTTTATCATATCAGCTAAATTGAATCAAAATGGTGAAACCTATACTTGTTTCAAGAATTTCAATTTAGCGCATGCGCAGAGCGTACCACTGATTATATTGTGATGAAATTACTATGGGACCTCAAAAGATCTTATCTGCATTATCCCTCAAAATTAGAGCGAAATTCACTAGAAAATTTGAAATTAAGGCTGTTTCAAGAATAGGTATCAAGTTAGCCCGTGCGCAGAGCGTACCACAGATTATATTGTGATGCAATTCCTATGGTACCTCAAGAGACATTGTCCGCATAATCCCTCAAAATTAGAGCTAAATTCATTTAAAAATGTGGAAATTACGGCTGTTAAAAGAATTTCACGTAAGCGCATGCGCAAAGCGTGCCGCTGATTATTGAGATGAAATTCCTGTGGGGCCTCAAGAGACCTTATCCGCATAATCCCTCAAAATATGAGCCAAATTCATTAAAAATTGTAGAAGTTATGGCTGTAACAAGGAAATGCGGACAGACAGACCGACAAACACGGATTTGTTCAGTAGGCTATGAAACACAAAATGCAAGTGGAAATTTTGAATTCGGACAACAACAGTTTTTCGGCCCCTGAAAGTGAACACAAGTTTGCTTCGCAAACTCGGAAGCAAAATGGAATGAACCAAAAGGCATAATTCAACGAATATAAGAAAAGGAAAAAGATAATCTTCATGCTTTGTTGAAAAGGAGCTTCAATCCCATTGGTCAAGAGGTGGGGGGTTTTTTCCTCAAGTCCGTGTTAAAAGGTTGTGATCGTATTTATTGTGTGAACGTGACTTATATTATAGGCAAGAATGGATCTGTAATAATCAGGATTCGTGAGAGGCTGGGAGTACACTCAGTACTCACCCTGTCTCAGTCCTCTTTCAACAAGATATCGTTTGAACTAAAAATGACATCCAATATTGGGAAGACCGAAAGTTGAAAGGAAAGGTGGCCTAGTACCTAGGTGTCATTAACTCCTGTCCCTAAAAAGTACTGCATCCCATCAAAACCTGCCACCTCCACGTGGCTAACCTTACAGAATCGCCCAGAACCCCCAAAATGCTGTCGAAAATCAAAGAATCGAAAGTCTCAAAAAGTAATATATTTTTGTGGGCCAATGAACTAGATGGCCTGGAGAATGGAATGTTAGAACACTTGTCGTAACATGATGTACAACATTCGGAAGGTTGGGACAGATAGCGTTTACCAGCGGAATCAACAAACCAATCAATTTCATCTTTGGGTCCAATGCTCATTTTCAATTCCACCTTATGTATTTGGGGACTGTTGTAGGCACTTTTTTCCCGTCTTCAAGAAAATCGTGGGAAATGACTGATTTTTCAAACATTTTACTTGGTCTCACTATATGTTTATAAGATATTTTACCTGAAAAAAAAAACTATATGTAAGCTTTTAGTTTAGATCACCTTGCACCTCCGCTTTAAATTTGGCAGCAAATCAAAGTTTAATTCATGTAGAAACTAATCCTGGAAGGATCAGATCCAATTTTATGTAGTTTTTAGCGAATTGTGGAAGAAAATCGAGCTATTTCAGAAATATCTGACGGTGTATAGGTCCGAGTTTCGCCATATTGTTGATATGAATGTAAATTCCTATAAATTTATATGAGAAGGGGTTACACCAAAATATTAATATTTTCAAAATATAGGTACCTAGTACCCAACAAAACGTGATTATATAATTCTCACACTTTCAACTTGTCCATTACTATTCCAAAAGCTCCATTATTATCCATTAACAGGTCCATTGCAAATTCAGTGCGAACGTAAATTCAGTCAGAGACGAGAATGGAAAAACGGAACATTGCGGGTTTGCATAACTGAAGCTATCACCACGTACGGGCGTCTTCTTAAGGACACATGCAAAAATGAGGATTTCATCTTTATTTCATCTCATAGTGCTGAATACCATTATTCAGGGTGTCCCAGGAGCTATGCACAATCCGACTCCTACGTGTTGTACTAATCATTTCCGATCAAAAATGCCCCGTAGCAATTTTTTGCCTGAGGTCTCGTTTTCGAGCTATTCGCGATTTAAGATTTTTTCGTGTTTTCGATCTTATGTCATTATAACTGTCATAACTCCCTCAATTTTGGAGATAGCTCAAATTTGATGACACCGTTGAAAAGAGCGTTGCATTTTCTATCTATCTGATGTCAGATTAATTCGCATTGAAGATGTGCGATTGCTGCGCGAAATGTCAGTTTTGTCAAAATGTTAAAATCGCCTGTTTTTCATCTCGCTTAGAAACCCCATGAATGATTGACGCAAAACTGTGCAGGCCTGGCAAAACGTGCGCCAAAATGTCAGCTTTCCAACGGTGTAGTCGTTTTGGTTTTTAAAAATATTTTTAGTTAAGGAAATGGTGTTTAACTGCAGAAAAACGTGTGTTTTTTGTTAAAATTGAGGTTTTTCCAAAAGTCTCGAAGATGAATGCAACTCATCGCAGTCGGAAATGAGTTGTACAACACGTAGGAGTCGGATTGTGCATAACTCTAGGGACACCCTGTATCACTAAAAAATACCTAATGTTTGAAAATTGGGAAAGCTACGGAGGAGGCATTGTCTTGGTCAGGGGCTAGGATATGCAATGACCCGCACGACCCCCCGGTCTTGAAGGAGGGGTTGCTTTGTGCGCCGTGTATTATCAACCCCCCATCTGATTTGACCGTAGCATTGGGTGTAGCAATGTTGACAATTGGTTGTTTCTGACCAAATTCAGTTTAAGTAAAATGTTTATTGACTCGAACATGTTATCCAGTTGTTGGACAAGATATTGTTGTATAAGATATTGGGGTTTAAATCGAGATCAAACAAGATTGTTAAGATTTAAATTAAAAGAATTCATATTTAAAAATGAAAAATGAAAATTAATTTAATGAATGAAAACGTTCGTTTGTGATCAGCGTCTACGGCATTTCCAAGCTGTCCAGCCAAAGTCAGGATAATCGAAGAGCCGGGAGACGGCAATCGTTTGTGTTCATTTAAGATTGATTGCGATGAGTTGCTTTCAGTTGTGTAGCTATACCACAAGTGAGTAGGTTGACATGATTTTTGTGTACGGTTTTGCCAATGTTAATGCTTCTGAAGCAGCAAGGGAGTCACACTCCTCCTGTGTACAACTCACGCCCTAGCGAACACGTCGGAAAGTATGAGGACAAAATATTGGTAGATAATATTGTTTATGTCACTGATCCTTCCTTATCTAGTAAACTATCTGTTTTTTATCTACTAATTGTTTTTTGTCACTAAGGTTTTGGTTATTACTACCAGCTCTTCGATTATCCTGACTTTGGTCGGACAGCTTAGAAATGCCGTAGACGCTGTTCACAAACGAACGTGTTTATGCATCCGACAAAACTAACTTAAATCGTCACTTGAAAGGTCTGGCGTTGTCACCATTCGATTCAGCGAGAAAAGTTACGTATATCCCGCCACCACCCTTTTTTCGTCAAGACTTTTGGAAAAACCTCAATTTTAACAGAAAACACACGTTTTTCTGCAGTTAAACATCATTTCCTTAACTAAAAATATTTTTTAAAACCAAAACGACTACACCGTTGGAAAGCTGATATTTTGGCTGACGTTTTACCAGGTCTGCACAGTTCTGCGTCAATCATTCATGGGGTTTCTAAGCGAGATGAAAAACAGGCGATTTTAAGATTTTGACAAAACTGCCATTTCGCAGCAATCGCACATCTTCAATGCAATTTAAAAAAAGTTTTCTGACATCGAATAGATAGAAAATGTAACGCTCTTTCTAACGGTGTCATCAAATTTGAGCTATCTCAAAAATTGAGGGAGTTATGACAGTTTTAATGACTTAAGATCGAAAACACGAAAAAAATCTTAAATCGCGAATAGCTCGAAAACGAGGCCTCTGACGAAAAATTGCTATGAGCATTTTTGGTCGGAAATGAGTTGTAGAACACGTAGGAGTCGGATTGTGCATAACTCCTGGGACACCCTGAATAACGAAAATTAAACACCAATACGAAAATTCTGACAACGAGGGTGTTCGTACAGGGTGCGTGCGGATTTATGGCTCCGCGTTGAGAGTGTTAATACTATTCACTTGTATTTTAGTTTCCTGATCAACTCTACCGACAAACTCTCTTAAACTCGTTCAGTTAAAAGTAATATTGTTTTATTTAGAACTTGAAAATTCTATAATTTATTGAATAGGTAGCTAAAAATATAAAAATAAAACTATTACCTATTTAAGAAATCTGGTCGTCCAGTCAATGTAGGAGCAGAAAAGGCACCAGGAATGGTGTGACAAGAATAACCTTGATTTTCACATCTATTTTCCATTCAAAGTTGGCCATAATTTGGTAACGGTTGGTTTTATTGGTGTGAAAATTAATTCATTCATTTTTGAAGGCTGAAAAACATAGAAAACCACATTAAACACAATATACCTGAGGTATAAATAGGGAAAGTTTAAGAAAATTCGAGAATTCTGATTCTGAAATTAATCTAAATTTTCTCCCGTCTAAACAAATATTTGGTGCCCCAGTTGTTAAAAACTGTTTATTATTCACTTGCCCAATCGGTTATATTATATGCTTTACCAACGTGGGGTGGTACATACGCTACTACGTTAAGGCCAGTAGTAAATAACCAGAAAACGCTAATTAGGATACCAACAAGAAGTAAATTCCTCTAGCACGCTGGGGCCCCTGTTTCAGCCACTGTTTTCTCGAACGTATATTCAGTTATTGTTCTGTTACGGATGAAATCGATTCAACGTTTTAGCTCTCTTAATTGTTGTTGATATAGACTACGTTCCTTCTACAAACTCTGCGTTTTTCTTGACAAGGGTTTCCACAATTTGCGAATTTGATTTAGCACGCATGCAGCTATGCAGTGTTAGAATTTAGTCGACTCCATTGTTTTGCCTACGTTGTCTTCGCGTAGGTGAGTAGATCCCGTTTGATTGAAAAGTCGCACCGAAATGCAGAGAGGCCGTTTGAAAGGGCAATAACTTAACGTTGGTAGTTCAACGTAACGAGGTGGGCTGCCCGCTAGACCAAACTCCTTAGACGACAAACCACCCATCAATAACGCACTGCTAACAAACTGACCTGGTAGATCGTTTTGGTTCACTTCACTTGTGGCGGCTAATGGTTTCCCTTGTCACACACCTCCATTGATTTGTACCATCCATTCGAAAAAGTTCGCCATTCAGAAGTGCGTCTTAGCAATTTTGGTTTATTATTCAATAATGAACCATTGTAATCGCTCTTGAAAAAAAAAAAAAAATTATAACTCCCCCCTTGAAAATCTCATGGTTTATGTTTCAAAGGGTGTGGAATCCAAATCTGCAATAAAAAATTTTCCGTCCGTAAGCCGTACGCACGATTTCTCCCAAACGGCTTAAGCAAAAAATCTGAAATTTTCAGGAAAAAATAATATTGGCCCGACAACGCCCCAATTCTTTAGCCAGCTCTCTCACTTAATTTGAAGTGCCCTTTAAGGGTTGTCAAACTTTTGTAAAATCCCTAAAAACCTCAAAAAAAGTCGAGGCGGCCTAAATTTGGACTTTTTCTGAAGAACTTTCCATGAGAAATCGAATGAGCCCCTCCCCAGGTCCCGACCACTTCCCGATGTATGGCCCGATTTATGGTGCCAACATTTGCATCCACCTTCACTACATCACTAGGTTACTGCGATCAAAACAAACACAACAACTTTTTTTTATAGTGATGTAGTGAATGTGGATACTGGAGTGAACTCCTAAAAGGGTTTATAGCCGATACACGGGTTGAAGCATTCTGATATGCATGCTCCGTCTTACGAAATTTAAAATTTTCAAATAGAATATTTTTCCATTGTAATCGCTCTTGAAAAAACGCTCACTGGGGTTTATTATTCAATGATTCATGATTTGAATTTCTACTAGGCTTTGGAGTGTGCGTGTTTCACAGGTGATAGAGCGATTATTGAATTTCAGGTGGCACACAAATATGATCGACTGATCAATCCAAATAGGTATTTTGGTTGAGAACCAATTTAAGTGCTCTATGCATATCTCCTGAAATTCAATAATCGCTCTATCACCTGTGAAACACCCACACTCCAAAGCTTAGTAGAAATTCAAATCATGAATCACTGAATAGTAAACCCCAGTGAAAGAATTTGCAGCGTTTTTTTAGAGACCTCGTTTCCGAGTTATTCGCGATTTAAGATTTTCTCCGTGTTTTCGATCTTATGTCACTAAAACTGTCATAACTCCCTCAATTTTGGAATTCCTCCTGCCTCCTCGCAGTCCTGACCTCACGCCCTTGAATTGTTATTTGTGGGGAACTCTTAAATCCAAGGTGTATGAGATCGGGATAGAGTCGAGAGACCAGCTGATCCAAAGGGTTGTCGAGAGGGGAGACGACATCCGAAGGAACCGCTTAGAAACCAGCTTAGAAATGCCGTAGACGCTGTTCACAAACGAACGGGTTTATGGGTGATTCTCATTCTACGGGACAATCGAGGTTTTTATTCTGAATAAAAAGTGTTGTTCTCCTAAATTTATGATTTTTTTATTATACAATCTAGATGTTACTCTAATGGTATAGTGATGTACAACCACGCATGATTTTCGTTTGTTTCCTCAAAGTTCAGGTTTTAAGATTTTATAGGACACGACAATGATAAGTATCCAGGACAACGAGCTTTGTCAACCAATTAACGTTAGAATTATGTAAACCATGTGTAGGTAAGGTTGAATGAGACAGATATTTAAACCAAAAACATTTTAATTCCTAGTTGAAGCAAGATGATTTATTCAGTTAGTTACTACCACCCAATATTAAAAGTATCAAAACAATCACGGTTCGAAAAAATGTAGGTGGGCGGGCATCATATTTCAGTTTTTCCTGACTTTGAGCTAGAACAAGTATCACATTTTATTATTGGTATTCATTTAGTATCAAATACCAAACTTGAAAAAAATTTGTTTCAAACACCCATGACGGCTTTTGTGGTAGCCACGACAGTGAAGTTTAAAATCGCCAAGACAATGAGAAATCAACATTAACCTTTTTTTTAACATTGACATTTTTGTTGTAGAACAATCAATGGATTCGAAACCTACAATCACATTACATGTTAATTAGGTCTGAAGACCTAGATGCCATAATTACTAAGTACTTATCAAAACTGTAATGTTATACTAATAACAATAACATTTAAAAAATTCTGGTTGACTGCAGGTTTTGAAGTTAAAGGTCTCTGTTTTTGGGGGTTTTGTGACTATTTTTCCGAATTTTCCAAAATAGTTTTTTCGTAAAATGTTGAGTTTGTCCTCCCGACTAAGAATCCAAGTTTGTTGCAGATTTTCCACACCTCTTTCTGGTTGACGGCAGGTTTCTAAATTTACAAAAACGGAAAGCCCACCGCCGACCACGTTTAATAAACACACCAGTGTTTACGTGGGAGGAAGTACGTACTAAAGAACCTTCGTGACATGCAGCGTTCATGGGTGTTGAACTCAAGGGATCTTTTCGAATGCCTACCTTAATACTGACTTCCACGTTAAAAATGTTGGAATAGGTATCTTCAAAAACGTTCCTCTTTTATCTTGAATGCCTGATTGTTTCTTCGACGGCTGACGGACGTTTGCGCCAGATAATTGCGAACCAATTAAATATTGTGAGGACATATGCGCCAATCTCGGATTTCACATGGACGTTTGCGCTAGACGTCATTCGTTGTGAATATTGGAATGAATGAAATTCTAACAAAAATTTGATGTTGAAGAGATTTTTGGAAACTTCAGTTTGTCTAGTTTCATGTTTAGTGAACCTCAATTTACCAGAATTAGATAGTAATGGTCAATTATTCAATCGAAAAATGTGGGGGGGGGGGGGGGGTATCGAAATATTTGCCATGTCAAATTCTTCGGTACTCCACGGTGAAAACAGTATTTTATACTACCAATATCGCGTCTCAACCTCTTAACTTTCGATCAAAGGATTTCATCGCTCTTAAACTCATACTTGTACGTCCCCAAACCCCCTTCCTGTGAATTCCTTTTTGAGATAGGTTCTCACCAGAGAATAGAGCGATGAAACCCTTTGATTTGTAACTGGTCTTGAGTTGAGATTTCCCCTTCACCATCCTGATTCTTGGCGCAAACAGTGATATTTCTTTCGTTTCATTGGCGCACTTGTCCAATTTCGGTGGCAGGCGCAAATGTCCACAAAACTCTCTAATTAAATGCACCTCTCGCGCAAACGTCCGACACGGTCTTCGACAGTCGCTGATGATGATCCTCAAACCTCCACGAAGATCATCGATTCAACTACCCTTCCCAAAATACACCTGAACCTCAATGACGAAGTTTCAGTGGGACGCAATTCCGCGGTGCTCACATCTGTGTTTGTCACCGCCACATAAATTGCGGGGTCGGTAAGCAAACGTTGACATTAGCTCACTCAAACATCCAGTTTCTCCTAATCGGCGGCCACTCCTGCCCACGTAACGAAAAAACCATGGTAGGGGGGGGATTATTCCCCCAGAACAAATTTTTTCATTTGAGGAAGAAATGGAAAACAATAGATTGAAAGCTGCGAACCGCGGAAGAAATGACAAAAATTGCTCTCCACATGAGGATTGGATTAGAAACTTGAGTTATACGTGTAAAAGTGAATCACTCCACTTTTATTAGAATTCTGGTTGTTGCTTAATCATATGGCCAAAATCCAGATGTTACAACGACTTGGAACAAAGATGGACAAAAACCTCCGGACACTTGAATTTAAACTCCTGCTCATTTTGTGACACAAAATTTGTGTCCTTCTTAGAAAATCCGCAAACCAATTTTTTTCATCTTTAGATTTGTATTGAAGAATCCCCAGAATCCCGGGACTGTAAACAGTGGATCTCAATGTTTGCGCAAAGTTGGAAAATTCATTTCAAGACAGGCAGACTATTGGACAATGCGCTGTTAAAATTTTAATTCAAGTATTAAATATTATGTAAATGCATTATGTGTTGATTGCATATCGTAGAGCAAGATTGATAGTGTATCGAGAAAATCTTTTTGATCCCCAAATCATTAATGAGAAGTCAAAATCCTGTCCAGACAAAGATTGGCCCTTCCTGGGAAAATGACCCATATCGAAATTCTCACCAATCTTTTTATTACGATGTACCTATCGATGTTTCTTACAATCCTGTCGACATTATTTTTACAATATAGGGAACCGATATTTTTATCATTTAAATGATTGAACAAAGGTAGATCTTCTGCAGCAGGTAAATTATGATGATGAAGAAACAGACACTGATGAAGAACTGCTAGAACATGAAACGAACTGGCAATTGAAACAAAAAAGAAAAAGACAATCAGTCAAAAACTCACCGAACTCCAACCCAGGAGCAGTGAAACGAGTGAAAGAAGATTGTCAGCCGAAATATGGAGGGCTAAAACCCCCTCCTATATACGTCAAAAATGAAAAAAACCACTCAAGAATCGTTAAATTGCTCAAAGAAAGCAATGAAACTGCTTTCGTCACGAAACTATTAGTGAATAGTGATATCAAAATCAATGTAGAAACTGATCAAGCATATCGTGATACTGTTAGGATCTTAAGCGATAAGAAAATCAATTTCCATACCTACGAAAATAAACAGACAAGACCAATACGAGTCATGGCAAAAGGACTGCAACATACCTGGAGTCCTGATGATATAAAAAATGACCTACAAAACAAAGGATTCGCAATACAAAGCGTTACTCCTAAATTATCATGGAAAGAAAAAACACCATTAAACATGTTTATCCTTACATTCGACAACGGAGAGGACATTGACAGCATTCATAAGATTAACAATATTTTACATACCAAAGTAGAAATCGAACCTATGAGAGGCTCAAAACTAGTAGCACAGTGCAAAAAGTGTCAGCAATTTGGGCATACCAAAACATATTGCCATTCCGACCCTGTCTGTGTCAAGTGTGCGGGAAAACATTTCACACACGAATGTGCAAAATCAAGAGAAGCAAAGGCTAAATGTTTTAACTGCGGAAAAGATCATCCGGCAAATTACCGTGGCTGCGAAGTTGCAAAACAAATACAAGAGTTGCGAAATAAACAGAATAAACAGATTAAAGTGACCGAAGAAAGAAACCATAACAAGTTGAGAAGCGATTTGGACCAAAAAACTGAAAAGCCGTCTCAACAGCAAGGAGTGTCAACAAGTCAAAAATACACGGAACCTCGCCCATCGAAGGACCAAAAAACTTATGCAGATGCCGCTAAAAATCTAGGAGTGTATGAAACGCTCCAACTGCTTCTGAGCAAAATGAGCCTAATTGAGACAGCTCAAGCTGAAATGAAAACCACTATTGCCACCATTAACAAACGTGTGGGAGCCATAGAAAACAAAAGACAAGAACGGTTTCGAAACACATGAAGAGCCTTTCCATCCTATGCTGGAACGCCAACGGGCTTTCGAACCGAAAAGACGAACTTCAAGTTGTATTGAACTTGAATAACATAGATGTATGTCTAATATCAGAAACGCATGCTACCAAACAAACAATGTTCAAGATCAAAGGCTATATATTCTATCACGCTGACCATCCTAGCAATCAGGCTAGAGGGGGAAGCGGTATATTAATAAAGGAAACTATAAATCATCACAATAAAGACAAAATAGAAACTGACTATGCTCAGATCATGGCTATATCGATAAAAACAAGTAGTTTTCCTATTACAGTAGCGAGCATTTATTGCCCTCCACGACATAAAATATTATCAGGGGTATTCCAAAATATCTTTGAACTGCTAGGTGGTCGCTTTATCCTAGGCGGGGACTTCAATGCAAAGCATACGCACTGGGGATCGAGATTAACCACAACTAAGGGGAAAGAATTATATAAATCGATGCTTGCAAAAAATTGTGACTTCATGTCTACAGGAAAACCAACTTACTGGCCGTCGGACACTGAAAAAACTCCTGACCTTATAGATTTCTTTATAACCAGAAATATTTCGGCTAACTATGCCATCATAGAAGAGTGCAACGAATTGAGCTCAGACCACACACCGATTCTCATGACAATCAGCGAACACATTATTCAAAAAATACATAATCCTATTCTCGTCAATAAAAGCACCGACTGGGAAAGCTTCAAAGTAGAACTTGCAAGGCGTATACAACTAAGCTCATTAATGGAATCGCAGGAACAGATCGATGATGAGCTGCAACAACTTGTGTCAGATATCCAAGAATCAGCATGGGAAAATACACCGGAAATCAAAAGAAAACTACAGGGTGTTAATTACCCTCGTGAAATAGTCGATTTAGTACGAGAAAAACGTAGAGCACGGGACAAGTGGCATAGAACGCGAGCCCCAGCTCATAAAAATAAATGGAATCAACTTAATACTAAACTCAGTGCACAAATTCAAAAACTCAATATTGAGTCAATCAATGACTATGTGAGTCATCTGACTTACGACCACTACACTAACTATTCCCTATGGAAAGCCACCAAATCAATAAAAAGACCCATTATCCAAGCACAACCAATAAAGGATGCTAACGGAGCTTGGGCTAAGGACAACCAAAGAAAAGCAGTCGTATTTGCTGACTATCTCGCTGATATATTCACTCCAAATCCTGCTGACCACTATAGTTCCCCACTAGAAACAACTTCTCCCTCAGAGGAACATCTTGATATACCCCGATGTACAGTAAGAGAGATAACAAAAATCATCAAAACAGAAATAAACCCAAAAAAAGCACCCGGCTATGATCTCATCACCGGCCAAGTGTTGAGAAATCTACCGCGTAAGGCGCTTGTAAAAATTGTACAAATAATTAACTCTTCATTCAAGCTACGGTACGTGCCACAACTGTGGAAAATTGCCGAGGTAATCATGATACCTAAGCCAGGAAAATCAGCCACCGAGAGGACATCGTACAGGCCAATTTCATTGTTGCCAGTATTATCGAAGTTATTTGAAAAACTGTTACACAAGAGAATAATCCCGATCATCGAACAAAATAATGTGATACCCAACCATCAATTCGGATTTAGACAGAAGCATTCAACTATTGACCAAGTGCATAGACTGGTGAATATCATAGAAGAAAGTTTGGAAAATAAAAAAGTTTGCTCAGCTATTTTCCTCGATGTAACCCAAGCCTTCGACAAAGTATGGCATGAAGGATTAAAACACAAAATCAGCCAAGCGCTGCCGTTACAATACGCAGAAATACTGTTTTCGTACCTCTCGAACAGATTTTTCAGAATCAAACAAGATGATGCCTATTCCGAGCTTAAAGAAATTAATGCAGGGGTGCCACAAGGCAGTGTTTTGGGACCACTGCTATACCTCATATACACTGCTGACCTTCCAGAAGTCGAAAATAACATAACAGCTACCTTTGCTGATGACACTGCCATCCTAGCCATCGGGCAAGACAACAATGAATCTGTTACTAAATTGAATCACTCTATCTCCAAAATAGAAAGATGGACTGCAAAATGGAGGATCAAAATGAATGAGCTAAAGTCGATACATGTGGACTTCACTAACCGAAGGCTACAGTACATTCCGACTTTTCTCAATGGTAAAATCATCCCGTACGCCAACGAGGCAAAATACTTGGGGATGACCCTCGATGCAAAGTTGCGGTGGAAATCACACGTGAAGAAAAAGAAAAACGAACTTTGCCTGAAATACAGGAAACTTTACTGGCTCATGGGACGACGCTCATTCTTGCCAATAGAGAGCAAACTTATGCTCTACAAACAAGTCCTCAAGCCTGGATGGACTTATGGATGCCAGCTATGGGGCTGCGCAGCCAAGAGTAATATCGCAATAATACAAAAATTCCAAAATAAAGTACTCAGGGACGTAGTTAATGCTCCCTGGTACGTAAAAAATGAGAACCTCCATCGTGATCTTGGATTGGATTTGGTGCAAACCGAAATACACCGTTTTGCTGCAGCCCATCAACAGAGGCTACAGGGGCATGTCAACGAAGAGGCCGTCCATCTTCTCGACGTTGAACACCTCGTTAGAAGGTTGAAGAGGAAAAAACCACACGAATTAGTGTTGTGAAAATAGTTAGAGTGTAACAGTGTCCAGAATATCCAAACACAATAACTGGGTAAACAAAAACAAAGGGAGTCCATGTTGTGTATTATCATTTTGGATTAAAGTTTTAACATTTTAAGTCTTTATGTTTATACATGTTTTATTCTTTAAAATAAAAAAAAATGAATTTTGCTAGAGAGGACCCTTCCCCCCCTCATCACGGGGTTTGCAGGGGTGTACGTTACGCCACTGGGAAGAAGAAATCAAAATTGGTAGTTACTCTTCTTAGCACTTTTCATTCAGAGTATAAAATTTTCCAATTGATGACTTTTCCAATCTGTTTTTTTCTTCTTAACTTAGTCTTCAGACATTATTCCTAGAAGAGAAACTTTCCATTCCTAAAATGAAGGGGCAGCCATAGAATTTTTAGACCAAACGACGCCAATGTTTTCTTTAAATAAGTGCCAGGATTACCGTAGAATATTTTAATAGGCTTCCATGTAGATGTAGATGTAGGATTTAAACTCTCAGGGTGGGGTTTTGGGAGCCCCCAGCACGGAAGCCTGCTGGCTTATTGTGCTTTCCTGGGAGTTTTACTTTTGATCAGGAGATTCAGCCCCTTGGTGAGGGGTTTGAGGCCCTTGATTAATTGTTCCTTCTGAATGGACCTCATTGGGGTTTGAGCCCCAAAGAGTTCACAATTCAGATGCGAAGGGCACTCAAATATTATGTGGGATGCCGTTTCCTCAGCCTCCTCACATAGCCTGCACAGGGTTGTACTTTGTGTTACCCCAATGCGGTGTAGGTGGAACCTTAGGGGTACAAAGCCGGTTATGAGGCTGACCATTGTTCTTAGTTCCCTACGGTTTTTGCCTAGTAGCCAGTCAGTAATTTTGGTGTTGGGTTTCTCCACCATAAGTTTACTGTGGACATGTCCTTCGATATTGAGCCATCTACTTGGTTTGTTTATTGACCCACTTTGTTGATGGTCCCCCAGAAGGATGAATTTTGCTGCTGGCTCAGGGCCTACAAATGGGGTTTGGATTTTTGCAAGCTTGTCAACCAGGTAAACCAGGGGGTTTCTTTATGCCATACCCATTCCAGGCAAACCCGGTTGTGTTTTGCCAAACCAATTGTGAGGAGACGGTTGGTGACATTAATGCTTTTATCGAGGCTTAGCTGTCTGAGAGGATGCGGACGTGGGCTTTTTTGTGTCCCCTCCTAAGGCTCTCAGCAGCTGCTGCCTCGATTGCCACCATTTCTGCTTGGAACACAGAGGTGTGCTCCCCTAGTGGAATTGAAACGTTCCACCTGGGGTCCAGACTCCAGGTTCCTGCCTCCATTTTAATAGGCTTCCATGTAGCTCCATGCTCATTGGTTCCACCGTCCGTATTCATTCTGGAAACGTGTTCTTGATTCCATGCATCAACTCAAACCAAAAAATTTCTCTTCTGACAGTTTTTTATTCTATAAAACAACTTTGTATAACAATAATGTACCTTTATAAAATACGGGAGTATAAGAGTACCTTCAAAAATACTCTTTTGACAGGTGTTGAGTTTGGATTGTTGAGTTGGCTGACCCCGTTTCTGACCTGAAGAGTCTGGTAACACTGCGTAAAGGTAACCGCCATACGCCATATTAGTTTTTAAACCCAACGGACGTTCGTGGTTGTTGAGATTGTTTGTTTGACTTTGTTGGTTTTGGCAGTTACAAAAGCAATTGTTTTCTGTTATCTAGCGGTGTTTACCCCTCATTTATATCAAATAGATGGCTTTTTGAGTAATTTATTGAAGTGCTTAGGTTCAACAGTTAGCGCTTCTCATTATCATGAGGTAAGTAACACACAATAGCTGAATTTTCGTTACGTCCGCTGAACTAAACGTAGGATGCGGTACTTCCGTTTTGTTATCTGGAATCTTAACGTTACAGTTTGAATAAGAGAAGTAGGTACGAAATTAACATGAAATGCATACTTTGCATCAGGCACATACCATGTTGTTAGTAACAGGTTTTATTTACCATCAAGATCGTTAAGGTATTAGTGAAATTGGCAGCAAAAAGGTTCGATCGGTTTTTGTGTGAGCCCTTTGGGATAAATAATCCTACGAAAGTAGAAAGCCAGAAGTTGGAAAAGCTTCGGAATTCATGTTCAACATACACAAAACAATTTTAAGAGGCCGCTGAGAATTGTGGGGCCAGGAAAAGTTTGAAAACCTCCCTTTTAAACAGTTTTTCTCGATTTTCTACCCTTATTCGCCCTTATTCTTGTACTGTTCGTTTCTGCAACTTATGTCCATTAATACTGAGAGCCAAGAAGAAATCGCTGAAGAAGAAAAACAACTTCTCAGACGAGCTGAATATTCCTTCCTGTGAAGTTCTTCAGAAAATGTGGGAAGGTAACAGGGCTGAAGTAGTGAATAGGTGACCCCTTCCTCTTATCAGACTCTATCGATGTATATACATATAAGATAATATATCGGTACCACTGCCATGTATTATGGAATGATTTTCACGACCGTTACATCGATAAAAGAAACAGGAGTTAACACATTCTGATCCATTTGTCCAACTGATCTATACTTTCTAGAAGGATTGATGTAGGATATTTTTTTGCTTTTGAGATGCGAGCATCCAGACCAGCTAACTAGATAGAACACACATCGAAAGCGTGGACCTATATCGATAGAAGACATCGGGCTTTTCCAGATGGCGACGGTCTTATCAGGAAGGGGTCACCTATTCTCGACTTCTACCGGTAGCAGATATATAGGGGACGTTAAATGAAATGTTATATAATTTTAGGATTTAAGTGGGTGACAATTTCTGTAATCAGGGAAATCACCAACTTGCCCTTTTCTGAAGCTATATCAGCTATTTTTCAACGATACGTGGTGAAAACTAGCCCCAGAGCTTAATTATCCCTAGATCATCACAGTAGTTTTTCTAACACATTCATGATAGTGGGGTGCAACACACCTTTAAAATAAAACGCTGCAAATTCTTTCACTGGGGTTTATTATTCAATTGGCTTGCGTTCGTGATTTGAATTTCTACTAACCTTTGGAGTGTGCATGTTTCACAGGTGATAGATCGATTATTGAATTTCAGGAGATATGCATAGAGCACGTAAATCTGTTCTCAACCAAAATACCTATTTGGATTGATCAGTTGATCATATTTGTGTGCCTCCTGAAATCAGGATCAGTGACTATCAAAGTCAAGCAGGCAAGCCTAGAGGCCTAAATTTGATAGATATAAGGGATGCAAACATCTCTCTCCTGGCTTTGGGGAAACCTAAATTCTTTCGGGAAGCTCGTTGTTTTCTGTCTTGACAACTTGTCATGGTGTTTTTATCGTGTGAAACATTTATAATTTCGTTAATGACTGTTGCTGTTTGTGGAGAGGTTCATAACAAACAGAAAATGCTTTTCAACTCTCCTTCCTTAGTTATATGTAAATTTTGATTAGTTTTACTTTTACTGTTTTTTGATGTGTGTACTGTAATTGAGTTGTATTACCATCTACAACTGTCTATATTTGTCCTACTGATTGATGTAGGATATTTGTTTTTTTCCAAACGGTGCAAGTATGTTATAGCCCCGCCAATTTCGATTGTATCGATCATCTCAAATACATCGATCCTTGTGGTATCGATGTCGGCTCAATATTTATTTGGCGCCATAACAAATGTAGAGACGTATTTGCATGTATTATGCACGATCCCAAAGATTTCTATGACTCCTCCGTGAAAACCGAATGCCTTTGCAAGTTGTCATCAATAATATTGTAGTGAGTTCTGATGGTTACATAGCCAGTAGTGTTCTCAACCAAAATCTTTTGATGGTGGTCACATATTCCTGAAATAGGGCTGGACTTTGACACACGTTGAAAAGGTATAAGTTCAAACCAACCTCTCCTTTGGAAATTCCGAACTTGTTGTGTCTTGACAACTTTCATGGTGTCGTGTTTTATAATTTCGTTAATGACTGTTCAGGCTGCCAGAAAATGCTTTTCAAATCTCCTTCCTTAGTTATATGTAAATTTTGATTAGTTTTACTTTTACGTGTTGATGTGTGTTGAAGGCCCAAACGTGCAAGTATGTTATAGGGCCAATTTCGATTGTATCGATCATCTCAAATACATCGATCCTTGTTTCGATGATATTACATTAGGCATAACAAATGTAGAGACGTATTTGCATGTATTAACGATCTCAAAGATTTCTAGACTCCTCCGTGAAAACCGAATGCCTTGCAAGTTGTCATCAATAATATTGTAGTGAGTTCTGATGGTTACATAGCCAGTAGTGTAGTGAGTTCTTCTGATGGTGTCACCATATACCTATCAACATTGTTGTCAGACCAACCTCTCCGGAAATTCCGAACGTGGGGGATTTCCTCAGGATAGCAATCCTCATCACTGTGTCTTGCTTTTTCATCAAAAGGAGGATGAGAGCAAGTTTTACCTCAACTTGCAGGGATAGCAATATCACCTTGTTTCATTAATTCTTCAATTTTGGGTTCCACTGTCAGCTTGATCAGCAGATTTGTGTGTGTTCCGTCTCAGCAACCAATCTTTACAACACTTCGAACGTTCTTTTTTTGCCAAATTACAGCCAAAACCCCCACTAGCGCGATGCCGTCGTCTGTCATCATGGAGGACACGGTCGGGAACTGCGCAGTATTCCTCTGAGGCTGCCAGAGTCGTGTGGCGGCTCCCTCTGGCTCCGGCAAACCTCTGAGGACTTCCAGGAGAGGAATTCCTCTCTGGAAATCCTCAACGTGTGTACCCAGCCTAGTGTAGCGCTCCTTCTGCTTACTTTCGTTGGTTGCACTGTAGACTATTGCCTGATTTTTCAATAATTATTAATCTTTCACTCTTATTTTTTGGTGTCCTTACAATGGTCTTCCCGTATTCATTTTGAAAGTTGATATTGGCTCCTGGGATGTAGGCATCAGGACGCCATATTGAGCCGTCATTGTTGCCACAAGGATCGATGTATTTGAGATAATCGATATTGGCGGCGCTATAACATACATGTACCTTCAAAACTTTGCCTTTTGTGACGTTGTAAGAAATTTCGCTTCATAACCAGTGAAGTGAAATCTTGACTAGACCAAACAACAAATGATGAATTAATTCTGTTGAAACTTCAGATCTTAACTGTACATCGTTGTTACTTCTTCAGGCGTGCCAGAGTCAACAAGCAAAAAGGCGGCCCAGTCCTGAAGGAGGCTGTACAGGTTTTCTGTCGAGTGAAACCGGCGCTTCCTGCTGCGACCAATGACGCGCTCTTGCTTCGCGTCGTTCCACCTTCCAACATCCACCTTATGCCGCCCTCTACCAGTCGGAACGGACCATCCAAGGAATTGCAGTACAGTTTCAAGCAAGTCTTCGATGAATCAGCTTCTCAAAAAGAATTATTTGAAGAGGTTTGTGATTTTTTAAAACCCTATTTTAAGCCACAACCCATCGTGCAACAAAAAAGAGGTGTGTTTTGGTGCCAAGGAGGTAAGGGTTGGTGTTTTTGTTTTTCTGAGTGCTGAATCCAAATCTGAAACTAGCTTTTCGCTACCTGGTCTAATTTCATATCCCTATTTTCTAGCTACGTTCGATTGCAGATGATATCGCTTCAAAAATGCCAACTAATTCTTCACTATCAACCGCTCTTTTCTGTTTTATACGGTGCAGAATTGGAATTCCCTAAAAACAGCAAAATAGAACGTTGTCTATATTTTGACGAAAATAATGAGTACACAGTTAAATCGATTTCGACGGTTAGGTTGTCATCAGTAATGAACATGAACTGAAAGTACATCACAGATAGCACATCTTATATAGACCCAGGTGAAAGGAGATTGAATCCTATTGGCTCGGGGAAGTGAAAGGGGCGGGGAGGACCAACCAATGCCACTGAAGGCTTACAAAGTGAAAGGGGACACAAACACTAACATTATCAGTTTTGGGAGGTAAACCTACTGCAAAAATGAACCCACCAACGGTGAAATATTCTAAGAAATAACTTCATTTGAACATTTTCCTGACCTATCACTCTTAAAAATTTCGAATTTTTCTATCACATCCAACATACCTGCCTTTGGGGAAAAGTGAGGAAATTCTACATATTGCCTGATTGTCAGATCAAAAATAAAGCTATGATTGGACTCATTCAGATGACTTGCTAAGGCAGAATCACCTTTGTTGTCCCAGAAATTCTTTTCATGATCTTTTATTCGTTCCCTAAATTTCCTACAAGTTTGACCACAGTACTCAAGCCCACGTGTACATTTTAGTTTATAAACCCCACTTTTATCCTGAACGTTAATTTTATCCTTAACCGAACACAAAGAAGCTTTAAGATTATTTTTATTCTTGAATCCAACATGGGGAACCTCTGGATGACAGAATTTTACCAAATTCATCTGAAATTTGCCCACAATAAGGCACAATAACCCACCAACTCAATTTCTCCCACTTAATTACACACCCCTTCCCTACTCTTTTTCCTAAGAACCTTTTCCCAAATGAAATCCAATGGAACAGAGTACACACAAAACCCCCCAAAACACTGTTTTATACATTTGTAAATGCAGGTTTTGAAAATCGCAGATAGACAATAATAGTGAAAGAAATATTCAGTATGAAAAATCCTGTAAAAATTGCTCTCTCTCATTTGTCAAATCTCAAAAGACCGTCGCTCTTTCGTTCCTTCTCATAGATTTCATTGTCATTCAATATAAAAGTGTATCAAATTGCTATTGTTACAAATTCCAATGAATATTTCACTTTTAACCACTATTTTTATGACATTTGATTGAAATTTAAGTACAAGGCTCAACTTCAATTCATAAATTGATATATAAGTTCATGGTTGATACATTTTTCGAGTACTGCTCTTCTAAAGAGTATACATTTAATGATTTGTAGCATTTTTTGTGATTTTATCAGAGTACAATTTTATCAATATTCCCAATGTAATGTACAGTAAAACTTTCAGGTGGCTTTGCCTCTTATAAAAAACCTTCTCGTCGGACGAAATTCCCTCCTCTTCACTTACGGTGTCACCGGGAGCGGCAAAACGTACACAATGACTGGGGACCTTCAAAACGGAGGGATCATGCCCAGATGCTTCGACGCCATTTTCGACAGCATTTCCGACTGTCAGGCCAAACGGAACACCTTCAAACCTGACAAGCTCAACGGCTTTGAAATAGTTTGTGATGGAGAGGCGGATATCGAAGGGATGCTGCAGGCGAGGATCGCTCTTGCGAAATTTAATAAACTGTGAGTTGTAATCCTAAATGGAACAGAATCAATTCCATAGCCATATTTTTGGAACTTTGTCCATAATGTCTTCAGTTATTTTGAGACTACTGAACTGCAAATTATTAATTTTGTAAGTTAATAGTGTCTTTGGGCAGGTTTCGCCAATGGTTAAAGGAGATTATAGTTTTACAGAACTTCGATTCAAAACAGAATTAATTCAACAACGTAATCAGTGGTTTCACTGTTATCAGTAAACATCGATTTAAATGACAAAATGGTTGATAACGAGATGACAGTGATAACGTAACCCACCGTTCCAATTTTTCTAATATTTCCGTTTTTGTTCTATTACTGCTTGCTTTAGTTTACTACTCCGCCTGCTTTACTCCTTGTGTTCTGTTTTCGTTAGTACTGTTTATGATCTCAGTTTGTTTGCGAATAAGAAATAGTAGTAAAGAATATTCAACTATTTATTAGTATTATTTAGGCCTTTTTTTGACATAAGGATTTATATTCTTTTTAGAAATGTAAGTTACGTTGCACGAGTCATAAAATGAATAATGTAACTTACTTGGTTTTATCACGCTCACCAATTATTGCTTTCGTTGTTTTCAGGGAAAAGAAAAAATCAGACCCCGATCTTGCGCAGAGAGTTCGAGACCAAAGTTATTCGCTTCCATTGGATTCAGACAACTTGTATGCCGTATTCATCACATACATAGAAATTTATAATAATAACGTGTACGACCTTCTCGAAGACATTTACGAAGAAAACGTCAGAGTGCGGTTAGTGTGGATACATTTTAGTCATAAGACTCAGCATTCTAGTTGGTATGAGCAGGGCTTGAATAGTAGTTGAATAGTTTTCATGTGTATGTAGGAAAGCCGAGGTTCGGGGGTAAATTCTAGGACTAAAGGCTAAAATTCAACTCTAAATTACTGGAAAATGTCGAAATAGTAACAGTTAGAATCTTTCATTTCAGAGGCTTCTCTACCATTCGAATAACTTAAGATCGAATCCCGTTGAATAGATATGTTTCTAATCCTCTGTTCAATGATCACTTTTATAAACGTATAAACACTTATGGCTATTGTTTAAAACTACAGCCTATTCTTTATCGAACAAAAAAAGCTCGATAATCATCTTAGAATTCCATTAGGTATGCGCTTGAATAGTTTTCGAGTATCCTTTTGGAAATCCAAGGTTCGGGGCTAATTTTAGGACTACAGGCTAAAATTCACCTCTAAAATTACAGGAACCTGTCATTTTTGCCTGGATTTTTACGGTGAAATGAACGTTTTTCTCCCAAAATCGACTTATCATTTTTTTTTTTTTTTTTTAATTGTTTTTGCATCTGATTTTATTTATCTATTTTTTTCTGAATCGCATGGTGACCCTGAGTAACCAAGGGGTATTCAGTCCCTCTCCCCTGGTCGAAAGCTGTCACTCAACAGTTGAACAATAGTTGTTCAATTGTTGATTATTTGAATTATTCAACAATTGAATAACAATAATCAATTGAATTATTCAATCAATAAGATAGTATTCAGTCAGAACCTACTTAGTAGGTACATTATGATATTCCCATTATTAAAATCTGTATTTCATACAAAACATACTTCAGCGGAAGAGAAAAGAAAAGTATTGTTGATAGAAAATAAACGTTTGGTCCGTTTAGGTGTCATAATAACAGTGACTTCGACCTTCGGAGTACTTTGAACATTGCCGCTTGTAGATTAGCGGTTCTTTTTCCTTTTAAAACGGGACGGGTTCAATATTCAGGTTGTCGATACACCTTCTTGAATATGGCCACATTTACAAACGGTGAGTACGCTGATATTCACTTTTTGTATGGGGCTACATGAACAGTGAAGTGACAGCTTTGAAGTACTACGAGCAAGGATTGTAGAGGCCAGACCCAAATAACAGCAGCATCTAACGTTAGAAGTGACCGTAGGAGCTGTGAGAAAAAGAGCAAGAAGCTGCATTCGAAATAATGAGTGACATTCCAATAAAATAACGGATTCCTTAAGCACTTGATTGACAGATTTTCTTTGTTTTCTATCAACAATACTTTTCTTTTCTCTTCCGCTGAAGAGTTTCATCACAATAATCACTGAATAATGGGAATATCACAATGTACCTGTAATTTATGTACCGACTAAGTAGGTACGTGATTTTCATATCAAAATAATACACCATGTTTTCCGGATTTAAAATGTGAATTTCTCTACGAAATCAGACCAAAATCGTGAATGTGGCTATATCATTCGAAAGCAGGTTAAATGCGCTACTTTTTATGGAATATGCAGTTTTGTGGCTGGTCTTTTAGTAAATTGAGGAGCGACAATGAATAATAAGGAAATGTAACTTTCCTCCGTAAATTAAAGTTTGAGCTGTTTATTTGATGCAAAGTTAGTGACTTTTATGGTAACCTGTACTACCATTTTATTAAAAATTTAATGCTGAATCCGAAAATATACTAAAAAATTGGATCAAAGTGCGCATAATACAGCTTTTACGAAAAAAAAAAAAAAACGTGGTTTCCTCGAAAACATCTTTGAAAACTCATATCTCGAACGGGTTGAGATAGAACAAAATCGTTGTGGCTATATCATTCCCAAAAAATTGTCGTACACTACGAATAATGCAGTATAAGGTTTTCAATAATTGTATTTATTGCTCCAAGTAACTACGGATTCCTAATAACCTTGAGGTGGAAAAGATTCAAGTTTCCTTTACTATCGTTTATTTTCTAATTTAGTATGGAATTTAATGTCAAATTGAATTAAATACAATGATAAATTGTGGAAACGGATTACCTTGTCGTAGGTCGGCGTAAAGCAGAGGGGGAACGCGTCACCGTAGTTTTGTCGTTTCATATCTCTCCTCCTCCTGGATTATTTGTTCGTTGATAGCCGAATATGGTGGTGCGTGGTCTCTATCAAGAAATTGTCATTATTGAAAAATAATGTAGAGGGCAACTTTTGTTGGAAGTTAGTCGCATAATCGATGCCTGTTTTGTGGTAGGTAAAAAAATTTAACACCCTGTATTGTAGAGGGTTGGGACATCTGAACTGTTGTGATGACGTAGAGATCAATTTAACCGTCTCGATAAATGAGTATGATGGAAAGATATCTACCTAATAACAGGTAGAATTGTCCATATTATAGACTTTTCTATTAATCTGAACCATTCAAATTCCTCTAGATTGAGCCCCATAGAATATGGGATGGTGTTTCTAATCGTTGACACTTTATGTTCGCAGACCTTTGAATACAAAGATAGTGCGAGAGGACAGTAATCACAATATGTTTGTGCATGGAGTCAACGAAGTAGAGGTATGCTCAACCGATGAAGCTTTCGAAGCGTACTTCTATGGACAGAAAAGGCGAAGGATCGCGCAAACTGCTTTAAATGCTGAATCTAGTCGTAGCCACTCAGTTTTCTCTATCCGGCTTGTGCAGGTAAGTTTCATAGGATATATTCTAGTAATTTTTAACAATAGGTAATTGATTTTAGCTAAATGGTGAGAAATTCCGATCTTCAATAAATGTCGACTTGCATACTCTTGCCTGCTCTCATTCAAAATTCACTCTCTTATTTAATTTATTAGACTGTGCGGATTGTGGATACATTTTTTTTTCTTAATTCTTTATTAGCACTGCACCAAGTTTACATCTTATTAGCAATTTAATTTTGATCTTAATTACTACATACATATTGCAAAACAATGATACAGAACATGTTTTGACCAGTTAGACAAATGATGAATTATTTCATTATTTCACATTCACTGTGCTAGTTCGTGTGGTTTTCTTCTCTTCAATCTTCTAAGCAGGTCACTTACATCAAGCAAATGGACAGCTTCAATGTCGACATGACCTCTTAGTCGCTTTTGGTCAGCGATTACAATCCTCCTGATGGACTGATCGATAGTTTCCACCTCAAGATCGTGGTGAAGTCTATCATTCACGATGTACCAGGGTACATTAACTATGCTCCTCAGCACACCATTTTGGAAGGTTTGAATAATGTTTCGATTACTCTGAGCAGTGCAAACCCACAGCTTTGCTCTGGGACCATACTGGCTTTAGGACTTGGTTGTACAAGGTTAATTTATTTTGTACATGCAGTTTCGATTGCCTGCCCATTAACCTGACATTTTTCTGAGTTTGAGAGTCAGCTCTGCTTTCTTCCATTTCCAGCGCAGCTTTGAATCTTAAGTCACTCCAAGATATTTCGCCTCATTGGCGTGTGGAATGACTTTGCCATTGAGATAAGCAGACAAGTAGCTGATTTTACAGTTCGTAAAATCAACATGCACTGACTTTGTCCCACTCATTTTCATCCTCCATTTGGCTGTCTATTTTTGGATCTATATCTTCTCCTACATCCAGCACTGCATTATCATCTGCGAAGGTGGCGGTTGTATTTCCTTTGATTTCAGTTAGGTCACTTGTGTAGAGCAGGTACAAGAGTGGGCCCAATACACTCGCCTGCAGTATATCTGCACCAATTTGTTTAGGTTCAGAGTAGGCATCTTCTAATTTGATACGGAAGTAGCAGTCTAGAAGGTATGAGTCTAACATCTTGGCATATAGTAATGGTTGGGTTTTCATCAGTTTGTACTTTAGGCCTTCATGCCAAACTTTGTCAAACGCTTGAGTGATGTCAAGGAAGATGGCAGAGCAGACCTTCTTCTCCTCAAATGCTTGTACTATTATACTGGTAATTCTGTGAACTTGGTCTATTGTAGAGTGCTTTTGTCTGAATCCAAATTGGTGGTTGGGTAATAGTTTACGTTTTTCGATAAGTGGAATGAGCCTTTTGTGCAGAAGCTTCTCAAATAGTTTGGATAACACTGGTAACAGTGATATTGATCTGTACGATGAACATTCCTCAGGAGGTTTACCAGGTTTCGGTATCATAATAACCTCAGCTATCTTCCAAAGCTGTGGTACATATCTGAGACGGAACGTGGCATTGATTATTTTCGTGATTTTGATTATGGCTTTTCGGGGTAGTTGCTTTAGTATATTGTGAATAAATGGAATTACAGCTATGAACCCATGACGTGTAAATTGAATAGGTATTGAAAGAAATGTTCAAAAATATTTATAGGCTCCTGCAAACGATAGTGGCAATGGTGTGGATCCCCAGAGAAACCATGTGGTTGTTAGCCAGCTTTCTCTGGTCGATTTGGCTGGCAGTGAACGCACGAACCGAACCAAGAACACCGGAATGCGATTGAAAGAAGCCGGTACGTTAAAAACTGACCTAATATAACTTTTATTGGTTTCTTGAAAATGCAATATAATACCTTTTTTGCCAGTTAAACTTCACAAATGTGGTAATATGTTTTCTAGGCAACATCAACAACTCGCTGTTGACTCTCAGAATCTGTTTGGAGCTGTTGAGAGAAAACCAAAATGGCGGTAACAAAGTAATCCCTTATAGAGATTCTCGTCTCACTCATCTATTCAGGAACTTCTTCGACGGAGATGGACAGGTGTCTATGATAATCTGCGTTAGCCCCTTAGTGGAAGAAGTTGAAGAAACTATGGTGAGTCGCTCTACGATTCCTCATAAATGCACATGATTGATCAGGAAACTAACAGTAGGGTTATAATACTTGATAAATGTGTAATTGTGATTCTTTTTCATTTTCAGCAAGTCCTGAAGTTTGCTGAAATGTCGCAAGAAATTGTGACATCCGTGCAGACACCTCTTAAACCAAATGGGTTTAGCTCAGGACGGAAACGTATTCATGAAGTAAGCTTCATTTCCAATATGTTTTGACATGTTCCAAGTCTAAGATTGAATATTTCAGAACCCTCAACTGTGAACTATCCTTCATCAAGTTTGTCCTTGTTTGTGGAACATTTTTAATTGACCTAGTCAATTCTCTTGCTTCGGTCCAAAACATATAAGGAATTGTTATAGGAGTACGTGGTTACACTTTGTCATGCACATACGATGGTAATTGAGCCTAGTCCTTAGTTTTTATACAAATCCCAGCATCTGCTCAAAGTTAATTCTTGTTTTCATGTAAGGCATATTTGGGCAAATGCGTGGTATGATTTGCAAATCCACGCACTTTCCCTTTTCCCGCACTTGCCCTATTTTACCTTAATTGCTTACTTAATAAACCTTTATTAAATTGAACAATTTTCAACCAGGCCTATGATCTAGCCGTGAAGGAATTCAAGGATGATAAACGAGCCAAAGGTGACTGCATGTCGCAATCTTTACCAGATTTGTAAGTTTTTCAAATTTAACCACTCATTGTTTTGTATTTAGACAGCGAAAATTTATTCGGTGTGTGGAATTGTTGCTGATAATTTATCAAATATCTCTATTTCATTGCATGATTAATCAAGTTAGTGGTTTATTATTGATTGAAGGATCTCAATCATAGTTATCAAACCATCTTTTCTCTCTTATAAGAGGAATTCCTGATATTTTAGGCATCATATTTTGAATCAGGAATAAGTTGTTAACGATGTTTAGGAAATACATTTTTGTATCTAATAAATTTGGTGTATGAGTTCATAAATGCATGAATATAGAAATGTCAAATCTCTGGAATACAACTTGGTATTTTCCATGGAGCCCCAAGTACTTTGCACTGGAATACGAAAAATTCATTTGATTTTAATGTTTTGACAAATAATGCCTAAGACCTTATATTCAACTTCCAAAGCTTTACCGCCATTTAAGATTATCATCATTGTTGCCTATTGGGGAAAGTCCAGAAAATGAAGCTGTTGTATTGGTTCGAAAAACTTTGAAATTGAAATTTTCTTCATAGAAAATAAATGAATATATATGTCATTTGATTATAATTCATCTAAGCACTAATATAAAAACATCGTTCTCACGCCGAAAATTCATGCATTCAAAAAGACAGGATGAGTTCCTTGAGCTGCGCTTTTTGATAGCATTAAATTTTTCAAATTTCAAAGGACGCACAATCATTCAAAATATCGTTTAAAAATCGTCAAATTTAGATTTGTCAACGGAGCTTGACTGAAAAAAAAAAAAAAAAAAAAACTGTTGCCACTATGAACTAGGACATTGAATGTTTACTCAAATCTGATGAAAAATTGACTTGAATTTCATTAAGGTGCTAAAAGTGGAAAAAATGTTGAACATCCAAACGTTTGTTTGAATGGCATGCTACCATTTTTGCCATACTATTCGTTGTTTTTCTAACCATTAATTTTCTCTCAACAAGTTGAAATTTCAACCCTATCTAACGAATTTAATACGGCTGTTCATTTTATTCAGATTGGAGAACATTCCAGACGTCAGAATTGTTGACTTTTCCATCAAAGAGAAAGTTGATCAATTGAAAAGTGACTTGCGGTCTTTGAAAGCTCATTCAGAACTCATCAAAAACTGGGACTGTGAGTATCATTTAGTTTTCTTCTAAACTATCTGAATGTAAATCCTTTTCTATTGTTGATTAATCGATGTCGATTGGTTGTGTTTCAAACCGAAGTTACCTCCCTTCGGAACAAAATCGTCAAGTTTGAAAGGGACACGTACGTCGCTGTGAACCAGTCGAAGGCCCACGAACAACAATGTCGTTTTGAAAGAGAAAGGGTAAGTATAAAGGAATGTTTTGCGAATTTTTTAGAAATTAAGCTTTTGCAGTGACCGAAAAAGGCTTTAGTTTCATGGAAATCCGTTTTGGGGCTTTCTGTACAATATTTATGTATGAGGGTGAACCAAATATAAACGAAACTCTGTTTTTTAACAATTTATTTTAATTTTGAACTAAAGAAATGTTTTATTTTTCAACATAATTTTTTGATTTGGAACAAGATTTTGCTCAGCGTGTTCGTAATTTTCTAATGCCATCCGTTTGGAAAGACTCAGGTCGCGTCTGTTGCGCATTTAGGCATCAAGCTCATCATTGCTGTGGAGCGAATGCCCTTCCAAAGAGAATCTACATGGTTTATTCAATAGAACCTTAATCAAACCATTGTGTCCAGTATTGAGTGGCTTTTGTAGGCCAGCATTGTTGCTCATTTATGATCCTAGCAGTAGCAATGAAATTCACCCACAGGGAGGATGAACTCATCCAGGTTATGGGGACGTATTCTTCTCTGTATAATTCAGAAACTGATGAATACAAGGACATTGGAAAGAAGGAGAAGATATGGGAAGCTATTGGCGACCTGAATAAAAAAGACAGTATGCATTCGAAATTCTATACTGGAACCAAGGTACGTGGCCACTGGCTGCCAGCCAGGCCACTCCTCTTGAGAGGAAACACTTCCACAGCTTTGGCGTGGCTGGCGGCTGTGTTGGTACATGGAGAAATCGTGCGTGGCAGACGAGTCAAGGAAACCACACCTTGGGGGGATCAAACACATGGAAGTCTCATGGGTCTGGACTGTAAGGAGAGTGTTCCAGTGTCTCCAGTTGCACCAATTTTTCTTGTGTCAGGGTTGCTGTATGGGGGCAGCATTGTTGTGGAGAAGAATCATTTCTGTTGATACCCTTAGTTCCTCTGTGAGTATATAGTAAATGTTCCCATAAGTGATTCCAACCTCAGTTGCAATATCAGCAGTGGTTAGACGCCTGTCACTTTCATAATGGCGGAACAGCATTCACAAGCCCCCCCCCCCCCCCCCACAAACTGTTTGTGCCTTGCTAGCACTCTAGCTCTCGATAATGTCACTTCTCCAGAACTGTGTAGTTAATCTCCTCATTTGGGCTGGTTTAACTCCTTCTGTAGCTTGAAACTTTATCACAATATCTTGCACGATTGGCGATGGGCTCAGCCATTGTCACAATGAATACTGAGAGGGGTGAAGAGACTAGCTCACGTGCTCCCCCCACTTCTGGCATAACAACCCAACAGCACACAACATGTCCGTCCATCAGAACTGAGCTAGCTGGTCCAAAAGTCTCTTAGGTAGGAAGGTACCTGTTCCAATTTGAAAAAAGCGTGAGAAGGTACTATTTTCAAAAATATACATGAAGGACACACATTTTTATAAATTGATCTCTCTTCGTGAACATGATTTCATTGTCCTTCAATCTCAGAAATGGTACCATGGTCACTGTAATGGGCCTCTTAAACATCCAATGCATCTATCCCAACGTATTCGCCATCCTCATATAAGCGCAGAGATATATAATTCATGGGAGAGGTGATTTCACGATTTGTCATTACGTACAGCTTGCCACTCAGAATAACAGAACTGTAATGAGATCCTATCTGGGTATGCAGATGTATTTAGGATGGTCAAGAGGGTGGTGAGGCTCTGCATTAAATGCAGCAGCAAATTTTGCCGTTGCTGTGGGTGGAGGGTTATTGCGTCTCAGTTGACTGTGTAAGCAATCAATAACAAGAATCGATGGAAATTTGGTGTGGCTGTGGTTGTTTGGTGGCTCATTTAATTTTCATTGTGTCATATGGAATAAAAGATAAATTTATTATAAAATCGTCAATTTTTAGTGATATGTAATGATGATTTTTCAGGTGTCCACTTTGGAAAATAGACTTCAGTTGTCAGACAGGGAGCAGATCAAATTGAAACGAAAATTGGAAGAGGCAGAAACTACTGTAAAGAAACTCAAAGGAGACGTAAGTCACATCTCATACTCATACTCATTTCCCATCTTTGCACTGCACATTTTAGAATTCCTAATCAACCTTTAGGTAATTAGGTGAGCGAATGTTCATATTAAATTCCAACTTTGTGATGGATATGGTTAGTAGTTCCCCCTTAACGTTTCTTGAATTCTCCGCCTCGGGGGGTATACCTGTGCCTTCCGGCATCCAACTGGGTGTTGCGGCCATTAACCGCATTCAGCCCTTGAAAGACGAAACTATACCATCGCTATAGCATTACCTCCCTATGGGACAACTGCCATGCCTTCCCAACGGCGAGCCTGATATAGGGTATTTACAAGTTGAAGGCGTGGATTTTCGATGATATCCTCTTTTATTTTACAGCTTTTTTAATAACCTAACTCTAACATATCCTACCCTATTTTTTCCAATGTCTCTCCTCTATACCTTATCTGCGTATCGATGCGGCGATGTCTGATGTCAGGTAAGGGGGGAAACCACGGGGCACTGGTTACTACAACTGTCCAATTTATAGCAGTAGTTCGAATCACAACTGGGATCCTGCGACGGGAGCTATTCGTCTTGATCCGCTGCTGAGTTGAAACTGGAGTTCTTCCGGAAAAGTCATCGGTTTTCCTCCTTTGAGCTGTAGGAGACAAGGCGAAGGTAGGGGTTTTCTTCCCAAAGCGTTACGACCTTGCCTCGGGTCTCACAGTTACTTAACTAAAGGAATATATAGCTAATGATCAACAAGAGAAAACAATTTAATTGCTGCCCTGTGTGGGTGTGCCCTCTTTTGCTGCCACTCTGAGGGCTAACATTTAAAGTATGATTTGTTTATATCTGACGCTGCTTCAAGAAATGATGATTCTGAACCAAAAGCAGCCATTCTAGTCAAAAAGACTTCGTGATTGTTAAGGCTCATTCCTTAACTTTCTACGTTTATGGCTTAAGACCATGTAGTACATATACAGTGAGAGTGAGAACCCTTTGAAGAATTAGGCTGCTTCAATCACTCGTGCTGATTATAAGAGCTAGAGTCCCTTGAAGAGGGAGGCAGCTTCACTATAATAGCAAATTGAATTTATAAGAGTAGGAGCGAATATCCCTTGAAGAGGAAGGCTGCTTCGACCACTATTCCTTGACAAGGAGCAAGAAACTCTTTAAGAGAGAAGCCGCTTTGACTTATAAAGGGGTGATTAAGCAAGAGCGAATATCCCTTGAAGAGGGAGGCCGCTTCGACCACTTCCTAATTCAGGAGCGAGAGTTTATTGAAGAGAACTGTGTATAATATTAAGGATTTTAGGTTTTGTAGATAGAGAACAGTTTGGGTAAGTTTGGTTTAGGTAAGGCAAAACTTAGAATCCCACTGGTTAACTCTCTTCTGGAACCTGGGGCTTAAATAGCCCCTAAGTCGTCCCCTTCTCTGGAGTAGGGTATTTATAGGGGGAAAACCAAGGACCTCTCGTTGGTCCTTGACTTTTGCCGTCTACGTTTATTTCGGATATTATAGCTTTTGGTTTTAACATGATGAATAGAAAATTCTCGACAACTGGTGAACGAATTCAGTGGGTTCGAAAAAGGAAATCGGGTGGCTATTGCAACGAATCAGTTTTGAGGAAATCGCTTCTTTTGTCCTCGTTATTTTCGTTACTCAACAGTTAGGACTTGTTCCATGTCGGAAAAAACTTCAGGTAGATTTTATTGCTCATGTTCATATACCTCGACGCTATTCTTCATTCAAGTCCCACAATATTCATCTTGTGTTGAAAAGTTGTTGGTCATGGAAAGTTGCTTCCTGGCAGTGAGCTTTACCCCTCATATTGAACTTGAATCGCTTCTACCTTAAAAAGTATGTAAGTGACGTAACTCCTGCCTACTGGAAAGTGGCCTTGGTATTGCATACTAATTCATAGCACTCCTAATAGACCATCGATGGTTACAATCACATGGAAGCCTCTTGGCAAAGTTCACAATCACCCTGAACAGCTGAGCGAGCTCTGGCACCATCAATCTGCCAACACGTTCCATGTTTTATAGGTTCCAAAAGGGACTTTATGATCGGCTTGAAGTGGACCCTGTCTCAGAGCCCATAAAAAGCAAGACCTGAGGATATGTTCTTTCTGTTCAAATTTCGAACAAAATGAAGCTGATGAGTTAGTTCCGTTGTTGAAAATGGAATTTCATCGGTTTGGAGCATTCGAGAGCCATTATCGGATTCTTACGCTTTATCATAAAAGTATTTCGGCAACATCCCCAACAACATCACTCTTTATTAATAAGATAAATACCAGTTTGTCAAATTATAGACAGAACGAATTGTTTTATAACAATTTAGAAAATTTCGTTAGCAATGTAAGTCTGAAAATCCATTTCTGAGGTCTAGTAACTTTACCAGAAGAATTTCAAGAAGGTAGTTTCATCATTGTGTTGTTGATTGTCCTATTAATGTAGAGCAGGTCAAAACTCAGCATTGAGGGAGTTCTGAAGAAATTTCCTAACTTCCTCCCTTCCATTCTACTTTTCTGGTTCTTGTTAAAGTGATATATGCACTTTCGTGCTGTTAATTGCATGGGGATTGTTTTCAGCTCGCAGCGAAAGATGTGATGATCAAAAAGAAGAACATCGAGCAAGAAAAAGTTAAAGAAGAGTTTTCCAATAAGATGGTGCAGGCTCAAGAAAAACTCAATCGGGAGGTTGAGAGGAAAATGAAATCGCAGAGAGCCGCTTGGGAAGTACGTACACGTTCTTTATTATTCAGGTTTACCGTAATTTTTTATTAAAGTGAATCCTATGAATGGGAATTCGCGAGAAAATGAGTACAAAGAAATTAATGCTGGCGTTCAGATGTGTGAGGTCTCGGTAGCCCTCGTAGCTGGTTGGTCGATGCTTTTGATTTTATACAAATTATATGGCGGGAGTTGGATGTTTCATTACTATTGCCACAGTAATGTTTGAACGTTATTCGTGTTGACAGTTGGTCAAATGAAATGCTAATAAATTGCGTGGCAGTATGCCTTAAGGCCACCCTCATCACCACAATGTCAACATCTTAGCAAAACACTGGAAAATGATCCGAAATCTTCTGTTATTCAAATTTCCGATAAATAAACAATTTGATTGCCATTTACATCTCATCATTAGAATCATATCCAGTTTGGTCTTAAGGTAAACCAGGTGGTTTGGAGAGCATAAGGGCTAGGAATGTCAATATCGATATTTTTTTAAAAGTATCGTTTTAGTATTTCGATATATTGAAGGAAAATTTCGATATATCTATCGGTCATCGATATTTTTCCCAAACTCTAATCCGAATTACGTATGAGTCCAGTGAATAATAATGCATTATTGACTCTCATTCTACTACAGGTAAAGAAATCAACCACTCAAAACTTCAATGAAACTTTATTCATAATAGTAATTATGTACAGGATCCAGGGAAGTAAATTTTATGTAGGGTTGTAAAATCAATGTAAGTGAAATAAGAAGGAAAACTGAAAAAAATTTAATCAAACTAATATTGGTTGGGGATAGGAAGAGGAAACCCCTCTGTTGTTGTGCTCTCAAGTAAACCTCGAACTGGCTAGAACCCAAGTCTCCAAGATGTCCCTACCCTTTTTACCTACGATTTGCCTACCTCATCTGATATAATTCCTATATTCTTCAATTGAAATTATAAAATTAGTTTTGAGCTATAAGATGTAGGATATGGTTGATATGATAATTTACGGCTGAAAAATATTCCGATAGTGTACATTTAATGTCGATATATCGGAATAGAAGATATCGCCCAAAAATATTGATATATCGATGGAAGAATATCGATATTTTCTTGACGTCCCTAACAAGGGCAGATGAAAAAGCTTTTTAATGAACAATAGTAGCAACGCGTACTCCAAAAATCCCCAAACCTGCGCTCCATATCCAAGAACTGTACGTATGACTGCGTTAAACACTTGCAACTTTGCTAGCACAGGAATATCAGGGCTGCCAAACATTTTTGCCGAAGCATAATTCATAGCGAATTTTGCTGCGTTTTGCTTTTGCTGTACATGATGGGAAAAAGAGTCAAACCCTAATACGAATATTTTGGGACAATATCAATCAATTCACCCTTATCCTTCCAACATTGTGTATCACGTCACCTTCCACCATTCTGAAAAATAAGGATTTTGGATTTTATCAAATTCATAGTGAGGTATCCCCTATTTACCGTGTCGAATGCTGCTCTCACTTCCGCAAAACAAGCATAGAGCTTCACCAGGCCTGACAAGGTGAAAATAGCATCTACGTAGAATATCCTCTTCTAAAACCCGCCTGACACTCCGTCAAAAGTCTCCTCAGCAAAATTTGTTAATCTGTTTTCAAGCATGCTTGAAAGAAGCTTCCCTGCACAATTCATGAATGACAAACCTCTATAGTCGGCTGGATTTGATGGAAAATTACTGATTGACAAATTGTTTGTGGTCCAGGGGGCATGCACTACAAGCCAGGATGAAGGTTGAGTTCAAGTCTTGTCACGCTAAATCGTGTTCAGACCACAGCGCATTGGTATAATAGTTACCAAGCAGCAACTTGTTTCTGGGGAATACTTGTAGTGACAATGTGCTCAAATCGATTATTATAATTGTACTAAACGATTAAAACAAATGCTGATATTCTCAAACTTTGAGTTTTTAAAATTTATTTTGACTTACACGTGGTTTCAAAGCGTAAGTTGGCATTCCTCTTATATTTAATTTCACTGTATGTTTGTGATTTTGTGTCACCAACAGAAAGAAAGCTGAAGATCTAGATCTTTATCTAGGATTAAAGGAATGATGAATTTAATTGAATTGTGATGTATCTTGCTACTCTTATCCTTATTGTATTATACTTTGTTAAGCCTTACCTCAATTTTGTCGTAATTCCATCATACTTCGCTCATTAGGCAACACGTAGGTAGTCTTAATAAAGGTTTAACTTTGTTCTGTAGTCCGAAATGAAACATCAAGAAGGTAGAATCAGAATGGCACGCCAAGTGTTGTCCAGTGAGGCTAAGGTGGACTTGCCGTCGTACGCCACACCGTCCAGGAGTCGAGTACCTCCTTCCAAGTCAGTCGAATCCATCCCCAGCAGTCTCAAAGGTGTGAGTGTTGCTAGTGTGAAGTCTTCGCTCTTCAACAACGCTCCGTTTGTTTCTGCAGTGACCAATGCTCCTAACTCTCAATTCAACGGTGCCGCTAACACTCCTCGACCTACAGCCAGGAAGGTAAGAATATAATATTCTGTTTTATATCTGTAACAGGTTTGGTTGGTTTCTTATTCCCGTTTCTTCTTAAAAATGCTACGCCTGAGTATGAGTCTGAAGCTTTTTAGCTTCTGGAGTCTCCTTGGAGCAGTGCAGGCAGATCGTAACTGCATCTATCCATTTATTTCATCACCTCTGTGTCAAATATTAGCAGAGTTACAAACTTAGGGTAGGACAATCCATTACTGACTGTCCTCGTTCCCAATTCCCTACACACGGGAAATACTTCGAAAAATGTGGAGTAGGAATGACATGGAGAATTCGTCAAACAATACCAAATTTAAACACATTTTATTTAATTTTGAGGGAATGGGCCCATTCTGAAGAAAGCTCAAACTTGTATTCAATATTTAAGTGAAAAATACAAGTAACATTTAAGTGAAAAATATTTAAGTGTATTCAAATATTTAGGTGAAAAAAAAGTTTGAGGCAAAAAGTCACCTTGTGAGTTGAAACTGCTTTGACGTTGTTATAAAGGTACATCAATTTTTAGCTTATTTGAATTTATTTCGTACACCGATGAACGTATAACGACGTATTAACGATGCTTCCTATTGCAGGGGGTACCAGTCGTGAACCGACGATACAGGCGCAGTCGCTCGGTTGACAATGATGTTTGGCTGGAGCACCGTCCAGTTCATGAGGTTCCGTCAAACACCATCATGCAGCCGGTGATGTCAAAGAGGAAATCCGTCACGAAGTTGACTGACTCGAAAGACGTCACTGAGAAGACCAACAAGTACTGCTTGCTCACCCAGAATCAAGATTCTGATGGAGATTTGGAGACCAGACTTTACAAGGTAATCTATCTGCTTTCCTGCTTGAGAATGCTTTGTTTTGCCATTTTTATTGTCCTTTAAATAGAAATATTTGATGTTGCACTCTCACAGTTGGACAGGGGAAAAAAATACTTTGTTGGTTTTTCCCTGTACATTTCAGTTGCTCCTAGTGTCGTTCAATATTCAATAAACCTGTTCTGGTGTTTTGTTACCAATAATTTAAATTGCTGATCTAGAAAGAGGGATCACTGCCGAAGAAACCTCAGTTCCAGATTCATGGTTAAGGGTTTTGGACAAATCCTAGCTCAGTAGGATGGTCCAGTCCCACACTTAGAACAAGAACAAGTTTTGTTTAAAAAAAATCTATTTTCCTGTCTTCAAACAAGTTGTCGTTCAATTGCTCCCTTCAAAGGGGTTGCCAAAATTGTAATTCTCACTGAAAAGCTAAGTTCACGCTGAGCGATTCAAAAGAAAATTCTTGAAAAATGGCCGATTATTAAGGGTTCTACAGCCTAAAACTCATATAAAAATGTAAACGTTCGGAAAAAATGTTTTAAAAACTAAGAGATCTCCGTGTTTTCTGTTTTATATTTTGATTTTGAGGGTTTTGCTGAGCTGGAGGCGTAAAAATTGATTGTTGGGATTGCTATTGTCACAATCAAAAACGTTGCATAGGTTTATTTTCGTATTAGAATGATTGGTAAATCACTGGACATCTAAGTAGCCCTTTGACCTGAGTTGGCCTTTGGGTCTGAATTCAACGCATTTTCTCTGTCAAGGAATATGTGCCACCACAGTGGAGTTGGCTGTGGAATGGACTCTCCCTGATTTGTTTGTTCCGTTCTCAAATGATGAAGTAGTTTTTTCTTATTCAAGTTTCAATGTTTTATATTATTTGATGTTCATACACACCATTATATCTAATTGTAGCGAGTAGAATGGCAAAGAGAAGCGGGGATATCAAGTTATACGGGAAGTACCAACGACGAGGGATTCTAATGAGTCTACGTAAGAATGCTGCAGTCCTGAATCTTTCGTCATATTCAATGTTGAACATACCCAAAAATACATTTAACACATACCCCTCTCCACCTACAACTTTGAGGGAGTTGAAAGGTCCATGAAAAATACATTTATTGCAGCTTCTTGGATTCGAACCATGGAACCTTTCACTGAAGCATACATGCTGTCATTTGAAGGGTTGGGGGAAAGAACCGAATAAGTCCCTTTTTTCCGAAAATTGAGATGTTGGTATCATTGGATTCAGGGTGAGAAATTGCACCTTTCAAATGTGTCCAAACTTGGAAAAACCACTCAAATCCGACGGAATGAGTCTTTTAACTTTTCTCGCAAGGGATAAGAACCAAGTAAGTCTGAGGGTAAGGGGAAAGAACCACTTAGGTCATTGATTACCAGGCCAGCCACCAGGAGGCAGGATCCGTAATCTTATCCTGCAGGGCGTAGTTTGGAGACCCCTGGTGTAAATCAATGGAACAATCCCTGTATTAGCAATTTAAGCACAAATACTAAAATCTCACATTAGCTAATTGGTGTTTGCCTATTTTGAACTTGGTCCAATCCTTGCCCAGTTTGATAATGGTGGCATGGTGATTTGTCTACCAAAAAGATCACTAATATCCCTCTATCTGTAATGGATATAGTTAGTTCCTGTTTCCTGAATCTGCAGCCTCTGAGCAATCCATCCACTTGATCCATTCCATCACCTCCTCATGTTACACATCTTATCTAAAACAATCCCAATTCAAAATCAACCTTTGCCTACCTAACCTAGTTTGGAGTATTTTTTTTCCTTCCCAGTCCCAAATGACGGACAAGAATTCGGTTCTACTTGTCTGTATTTGTCGTAATTTCCCCAATAATGGTGAAGAGGTTGACGGGTGACGTAAAATGAGCCAATCTCAAGCCCCGTCACACAAGGTCGCGTACAGTTGTCCCCATCTGGGTGACGTTCAGGTTCCCTTTAATGCCTACCCAAACACTCTATTAACTCCTGGTGAGTATAGACCCCCTGACGCAATCCCAGTGTATAGTGTCTGACAGACACGCAGCTATTGTAACGGTTTTTTCAAGACACATAAGGAGTTAATCAACACATTTTTCGCCAAATCACCATTTTATTGGTTACTATCTATATTAATACTGTATAGAGTATTTAAACTCACTCTCAAGTAGTATATGAGGGAATAATAACTAGGAATAACAATGCCAGTAGAAAAAACAGCGAAACCAAGAACATTACATTATTCGGTATTCCGTATTCAGATTTTTTTGGTGACTTAGGTACGTATAAAATTATAACAAAATTACAAGGGTACATCCTTTGGTGGGAGCAAGAAAATTGAGCAAAAAACCCAGGGTTGGTTTAGGCAATGATGAAGCGGTTCTCGTCCCTTCATGCACAGTTGATGTTGATTCATCATCATTGGAAGTGTCATCAGAGGCTGAGTATTCATAATTAAGATCATCACTGTCATTGTAATAAATCACTTCACATTCTTCTTCATCTTCAGAATGTTGTACCTCGTCATCACTTTCTTGTAAATTCGCCAACAAATTTCGCACCCGTTCAGTGAGATCTGGGTCATCAGGTTGATAAATATCCTTATTCCCAATCATAGATCGACCATAACTCAATAAAACTCATACCAATCACAAATAAGAAGATAATGTAAACGGAAATTGATGAAATCAATGGCACATCGGGTGCCAGTGTATATAGGGTTTGAGGGACCTACATTTTCGCTCAACTGACAGTGTATAAAGTACCTGAGAGACACGGTGGGTTTCAGAAACTTGGGGACAGTACACCTCGTGTTGGTTAGATTTAAAAAAAAAAAAAAAAAAAGTTAAAATGGAACCTTCTATAGAGAGGGGACAGCTACTGAGCCGTTGGAATATTCTGGTTGCTCACTGCTGCCAATAGACTTCACTGAAATTTCCCTCGTGTCCGTCAGACAGGGTTTGGCTTTTCAGGCTTCTGTCACTCAATGTTGTATCGTTTCGGTTCTCTCTTCTAGGGGGATGTGATCCCAACGGCTGGAGGAGGCGCTCAAGTGACTTTCAACGATGTGGAGGTTCTAAGGCAGGAGTCCCCGAGGGGCTCCCCCAGCAGGAAAACCCCTATGCAGATCCGACAGGACCTCGAGGCCGCGTGCGCTCTCACCTCCGAAGCTCACAAGTTTCCACAACCTTCTCGGAGCCACACCCAAGTCCGAAGACAGCAAGACACATAACCATTTTAGTCAATATGACAAAACTATCACTTAACCTAAGAAAATGTGTGTACATTTCGACTCAACGTGTTAAATATGTTAACTAGAGGTCTGCATGTTATGATGTGATACTAGGATATGATTCTTAACCACTTTCTTATGCTAATTTTTGAATACACGTTAATAAACTATTTAATAATTATTTTAGGTAGAAATGCAAATGAAATTTCATTTCATCGACGAAAAGTTTTAATATTCTTCGAGTATACTTTATGCATGTAAAACAAGAGGGTAGTCTGTTGTATTCACCCTCTTACCTCTTAGTTTGTTCACTTTTTTTTTAACTTGTCTACCATTGTGAAATATATTTTTAATTTGAGTTAAATATATGTATTAATCCAAAGTTTTTTCCTAAAACCATATCTTCCTGAAAATCAACTCTGTTTAATCGCTTTCGAACCTACTCTCTAAGGGGTATTTCGGGGTGCTGAACACGAACCTGAAGTCCGTTTCCCGATAAAAGTCTTCCTTCATGGTTATTTTCGCGATTTTTCATCAAAATGTCCTGAAAATCAACTCTGTTTAATTGCTCCCCCTGTCACATGAAAACCCTGCAAAATTGAAGGAGCATGTTGACATCATTCATGTTAATGTTGAATCTATTAAGAAATTAAACCTGCCCGATTTATCTGGCCACATGTTTTTTCAAATAGCTTTCCGCCTTTTGGATATTAAAACCAAAAAGGCATTTGAAGAACACTTTGACAGTGATGAATATCCTACTTTTGCGCAATTAATTGGATTTCTTCAACGTCAGTGTACTATTAATGATCTCATTAAAGTACCTCCTAAACAAGATAAAAAAATATCTCACACGCCTCAGGCTGGACACACTAAATTCAATGTCAGAAAAGCTCTATTAGCAACTCAAACCGAAAACAACACCGCTAGTCGCAATTCTACTAACAGTCCAGACAAAATTTCGAGGTCATGCGATATTTGTAATAAAAGTTTTCATAAGATTGGTAGATGTTTTAAGTTTATTAACATGACACCTGCACAACGTACGTCTATAATTCATACTTTGAAAAGATGTGAAAAATGTCTGTATTTTCATCCTGATAACATTTGTAAATCTGTGGGAGTGTGTAAGTGGTGTGATAGTAAGCAACATAATAGTTATTTGTGTAACAAACTCAAAACTGTGGATTCATCCGATGTTATTCCACCCCAAACACCGAAGTCTTCTTTTGATCGCCGCTCACGTAATGAAACCAATAATTCTACTTTGCAGTCCATGTCGTGTAGAATTGATACCTGCAGTCCCGGTAGCACCGCCCTTCTCGGCACGGCTCGTGTTCGTGTACGACATTCTTCAGGTCAGTGGTATGAACCTTGTCGCATTCTGTTAGACAATGGTTCGGAAGTGAATTTCATTACGGATTCCTTAGCACAAATCTTGGGACTTCCACGTTCAACTTGCCCTTACCAAGTCACTGGTATAGGACAGAATGGTTTCCTTGAAGTTCGAGGAACGGTTACCTGCCAACTGTCTTCCCTCTATTGGCCGTACCCTTCTATCACTATAGAAGCTATTATCACTCCTCGTATCTCTTTGGATGTTCCTTCTGCCAAATTACCTCGTCAGGCAGCTAAGCAGTTTTCACATGTGACTCTAGCTGATCCTTACTTCTATTCGCCGGTTCATGTTGACCTTCTGTTGGGTGTTCAAGCCTCCTTGGATATTTTGGCAGAACCGCTTTCCATTATTAGAGGTTCTCCCACTGCCACTCGTACTATGTTTGGCTATGTCCTTAGCGGCGCTATTGACGTTCCACCGTCGCCTTCTATTAAAAAGACCTATGTTGTTCAATCATCTTCATCGACAATTGATACATTGTTGAGAAAATTTTGGGAAAACGAGGAAGTTTCCGTACCTGTTCCCTGTTCCCCTGAAGACCAATGGTGCGAACAACATTTTCTGTCAACGATTCAACGTGATTCTGAAGGACGTTATATTGCATCCTTGCCCTTCAAAGATGGTAAAATACCTATTCTCGAATCCAATCGTGAAGTTGCTGAAAATCGCCTTTCCCGATTAGAAAATCGTTTCACGCGCGATCCCGCATATTTTGTGAAATATCGAGACAATCTGTTGGATTACCTCAAGAAAGGTCATAATATGATATTATCATCATATTATCATAATATCATATGATACCTGCTCCGTCTTGTTCTTCGTATCTACTGACTCATCATGGTGTACTTAAAAACTCTTCTACTTCTCCGTTACATGTTGTCTTCAATCCATCTGAAAATTCAGTAACCCCTCATTGCCTTAATGATTTCCTATGTACCGGACCCAAATTGCAGACCGACATAGAAAACATTGCTCTTTCGTTCCGCATGCGACCTGTAGCTCTTTCTTGTGATGTTCAGGCCATGTATCGAGCGATAAAATTGGCCGAAACTGATCGAAAATTTCAACATTTTTTATTTCGATTCTCCTCTGAGGAACCTATACAGGAATGGGAATTAACTACCGTAACTTTCGGCATGACTTCAAGCCCGTTTATTGCCCAACGAGTACTCCAACAGTTGGTGCACGATGAGGGTAACAAATATCCATTGGCCGCTGCTACACTCTCCCATTCGTGTTACGTAGACAACATTGTTTGTGCAGTTTCCTCAATTGATCATGCTTTACAACTCCATAATGAGCTTCAAAACCTGTTTTCAGCTGGTGGTTTCTCTTTGCATAAATGGTCTTCGTCTCATGCTGATGTCACCTGTAAAATCGCTGATGAGTTGAGAGAAAACACTCACCCCCTTGGCAATGCAGATTCTATTAAGGTTCTCGGTTTAGAATGGATTCCCGAGTCTGATAGTTTTTGCTACGCAGTTGACGTTCCTCACGGTGAACCTACGAAACGAAATATATTGTCCCAAATAGCTCGAGTCTATGATATAAATGGTCATCTCGCTCCGGTGATATTTGCCATGAAGCGGCTTTTGCAAGATGTTTGGTTGACCGGCCTTCAATGGGACGACGCGTTGCCGGCTGACATCGTGGAGCGGTGGAACTTGCTTCAGTCAGAGCTCCCTCGTCTTTCTGAGTTGCGCGTCCCTCGTCATATTACGGGACATTACTCATGGGAATCCGCTCAAATCATCGGGTTTGGAGATGCTTCTCAGGCCGGCATGAGTGCTGTGCTATACCTTAGAGTTGTCCAAACCGGGGGAGAAGTCCTATGTAATATAATAAGAGCCAAGACCAAGGTTGCACCTGTGAAAACCCTGAGTATTCCCAGATTAGAGTTGTGTGCAGCCCTCCTACTTTCACGCCTTGTGAAATCTATTCAATTTTTAATTGAAGAATATAAAATCAGTGACATATTTCTCTTCACTGACTCCACAACTACTTTGTGTTGGATCAAAACACTTCCGTATAAACTAACCACATTTGTAGCGAATCGAGTCGTTCAGATCACCGAAAATACTAACATTTCTTGGTGGCGATACATTCCAACATCATTGAACCCAGCTGATGTAGCAAGTAGAGGATTATCTACAAATGAAATTTTAGAAAACTCTCTATGGTGGAAAGGTCCAGAGTTCCTCCTGAGCGACATCTCTCTTTGGCCTTCCAGAGAGTTTCCAGCACCAGAGGCCGTTCCAGAACTTCGTGCATTTCATGCTGTGATGATACCTAGAGGATCGCCCATCCTAAAATTGATTGAGAAATGTAGCTCCTTACTCAAGGTCCAACGTTCTATCGCGTATATCCATCGCTTTATCCAGAATTGGTTTCTTTCCAAAGAAAATCACATTAAAGGACCGATCACTGCAACAGAACTCCATCGAGCTCTTCTGTGTTCCATCCGAGTAACGCAACAGTTTTTTTTGGCTGAAGATATCAGAGCCATTGAAAAAGGCGTTGAGGTTTCCCGATCCTATCAACCATTGACACCCTTTCTTTCGGAAGAGGGTTTCGTCATGGTGGGGGGTCGATTACGCAATTCTCCTCTCCCCTCCAGCTCAAAACATCCTTACCTGATCCCAAATAATTCTCCGTTAGCCGCCCTAATTTGCGATCACTATCACTTTTTTTCTCTTCATGGTGGCCCTTCCATAGTTCAAGCTTTGGTTCGTCGAACTTATTGGATCCCGGCGATTCGGCGACTTATACGATCTCGTCAAAATAAATGCATCGTTTGCTTCAAATTTAAAACTAAACCTTCTCAACCACAAATGGCCGATGTCCCTGCCCTTCGATTTGGTGAAGGTCGTTGTTTTATTAATACCGCCGTAGATTTTGCTGGCCCTGTAATGGTGAAGGAGTCGAAACGTCGCAATAGTCGTACGAATAAAGCGTACATAGCATTGATGGTATGCCTGGCCACTAAAGCTGTCCATTTGGAATTGGTTTCCTCCCTTGATACAGAATCCTTTTTGGCTGCACTTGATCGTTTTATAGCACGACGGGGTTTACCTTCTATGATTTATTCCGACCACGGACGCAATTTCGTAGGATGTGCAAACGAGTTGAAAGAACTTAGTCGAAAACTCCTTGATTCGCAGGACTCGATTGTTCACCATTTGGGACGACAAGGAATTTCCTGGAAGTTCTCCCCTCCCTACGGTCCCAACTTCAACGGAATGGCTGAGTCTAACATTAAAATCACGAAATACCATCTAAATCGTGTAATGGGAAACAGTACGTACACTTACGAAGAGTTGTACACTCTTCTCAGTCGAATAGAGTCGATTCTCAACTCTCGACCTCTTTGTGCCTTATCAACGTCTACAGACGACGATTTCAATTTTCTAACTCCAGGACATTTCCTCACGGGTGCTCACCTTCTCGAAAAACCAGAAGAAGACCTTTCCCACATCTCCGAGAACCGCCTTTCTCGTTGGCAACGCATCAGTCATACCCTTCAGACCTTTTGGCGACAGTGGAAAAAACAATTCCTTCATTCTCTCATGCAACGGAACAAGTGGACGTCTCCAACTTCCAATCCCGAAGAAGGTGACTTAGTTCTTCTGTATGACTCCAAATGCCCCCCCTTGTCTTGGCCATTGGCAAGGATTGTAGAAGTCTACCCGGGAAAGGACGGTATCATTCGCGTGGCAAGGATTCGTACCTCTACCGGCACTTTTACCCGACCAATTAGTAAATTGGTCGTTCTCCCGCGTTACTAATTTTCTAGTTTCGCGTAATAGAAGTTAATTCCTTATTTTACTTATTAATTAATTTGTTGTTTTTTGAGAATCATTTTTCTTATTGTATACTAGGTACCTGAAGTTTAGTACCTACCCATCTGTTTGTAGAACTTGGAACTTTCTTGTTTTCTAATTCATTCTCAAAATTGTATTAATTTTGGGTGGGAGGTATGGTAAATTAGTATAATTAGGATGGTAGCAGTGGTACCTTCCGCTCCCCTCCCTTCCATCGACCTTTCAGTCTGGTATCCACGTTGACCGTTTCAACCTGTTGCTCCTTTTACTCCATTCTCCCTTCTATTAAAAATAATTTCTTTGCCATTAATCGGCGCCCCAAGTTTATTTTCATACCTAAAGTGACGTTTACGCCCTCGTCGGTTTCGGTCGCCACTTTGGAGAGGAGATTTCGAAGACGATTCTACCCGGGGCCCCGGAATCTCAACTACGAGGCGCCTCCCGTAAGTTCCGCCCTTCTTTCCTTTTAAACTCCTTTTCACCACTGATGCTAACAATATTTAAGAATTATTCATTGTAAAAACTATTAAGGATACAATATCCTTTGTAGCTTTGTCCAGAGCTTACTGTAGATTAGGCTGTCAAAGTCTGTAGAAAAATCAATAAAGGCCACAAATTGCCTTTTGAGCAATCGAGTATTAATAAAAATTAAACTTTGCAGTGTCCAAACAGCTCCGACCTTTGCGAAACCCATTTTTAATTTAATTAATCATTTTCGATAATGACCAATGAAACTAGGTACCTAACAAATGCACACTAATACTGTAGTACAATACAGCTTTCCAATAGGAGGATGCAATCCACAAAGCACGCAAGGTATGAGGGTCTATTTGCCCGATTTTACAGGATGAATAATGGGAAAATGAAATTAAAGGATTTTTAATCTCAGATCTTGATAAGGCAGTTTAATCTTAATTTAAGACAAAACATCAGTGGTGGATCACCAACTACTGGTGATTGAAATCGATCAGAATGATAGAATAGAACGACGAACTATCGACGTACGAACTAGTGACGGGAGAAGTCGTTTCTTTTGGCGAAACGAATCCGGATTCGTTCATTCCGTCGAACGATTCAGATCCTCTGAATTGTTCCAGTTCATTGGGGGACCGAATCCGCAATCGAGCCTTCTCATTGGCCAAGGAACGAGCCGCATCGGCCAATGGTATTTGATTGTTTTGGCGCCGGTTCCCATTTGATTCCGAAGACTCGTTCCTTTTATCGAGCGAGTTATACGAATAGATAAAGTTGTTTTGATTTGTATACCACTTCCTATTGTTCCGTTGGTAACAACGAATACAGAGAAGGCGAAACGAAAACGCTATTACGTTAGAGGGACGATCGAATAGAATCGTTGAGCGGCGTGTTGGGAGTTTCTTTCGTGGGAAGTGGGTGGATGCTAGACTGCCGAGTGGGTAGCATCCACCTAGAGCGCCGCGCCCTGCTATTCCTTTTACCGGATCAGTCCCCTCGCCCGGCTCGGCCAACGCAGTTCCCCTCGGCTCAGTCCTCGTAACAGCTCCGTCCACGTAGCAGCTCGTTCGGGCGTGTTCTTTCCGGATCCCTCGCTTCACGAATGTGAACCGTTCGGTACCTCGTAGTCCGAATTGTTTTCCTTTTCGATTTGTTTACTTATTGAGATTTCTATTGTCGGTGATTTCAAGTCCTGAAGTGTAATTTCGCGTTAAAGATCGGGCTACAGTGAACAAATCGGGCGGTGAAGCAGCGAGAAGTACGCAGTCGACTGGAAGCGGTAAGTCAATGATCAGTTCATTATTCAATTATTTGCATGCAGAATGTTCTTTGTGTGTCTAACAAAGTAATCTATTAAACGGGCCATTCACGGCCCGATTTTTCATCCAATTTGTTATCCGACATCCGATGTTGGAGTGTGAATGGGGTTGTTGGCTTGTAAGTCTAGTAGGGATGGGTATCGATACCCGAAATTTCAAAACATCGATATTTTACCGTTGAGTATCGATATTTTTATATCGGTACTGGGCCCTCCTATAATATTATATCGGTACTGGGCCCTCCTATAATATCGAGTATCGATACTTCAATTCCGATATTTCGAAATATCGGTAAATTTTGGTTTTATTATTGCTTCCGAGTCTACTAAAGTAGCGGAAGCATTGTTTTCACTTTCGGAATGTGAAAATTTTTTTGTCTCCAAAATCAAAAATTCCACTCGCATTTTGCGTTTTAGACCTTTCTGAACAATTTTGGTTCCGTGTCTGTCTGTGTGTCTGTCTGTCTGTCTGTCTGTCTGTCAGCAAATCCTTGTTACGGGCATAACTACACGAAGTTATTGTCCGATTTTGATGAAATTTTCAGGGATTGTGCGGGTTGGGGTGTAGATGGTCCCCTATAGGTTTTATGACCCCCGGATCAATAGTAGCCTCTGCGCATGCGCAAACGTGAAATCCTTGTTACGCTCATAACTCCAGGAGTTCTTGACCAATTTCGATGAAATTCTCAGGGATTGTTTGGTTTGATGTGTAGATGGTCCCCTATGAGTTTTATGATCTCCGGATTAATAATAGCCTCTGCGCATGCGCAAACGTGAAATCCTTGTTATGCGCATAACTCCGGGAGTTCTTGACCAATTTCAATGAAATTTTCAGGGATTGTGCGGGTTAGGGGTCCCCTATAGGTTTCATGACCCCCGGATCAATGGTAGCCTCTGCGCATGCGCAAACGTGAAATCTTTGTTACGCGCATAACTCCGGGAGTTCTTGACCAATCTCGATGAAATTTTCAGGGATTGTGCGGGTTAGGGTATAGATGGTCCCCTATGAGTTTCATGACCCCCGGATCAATAGCAGCCTCTGCGCATGCGCAAACGTGAAATAATTGCCACAAGCATAACACCGGGAGTTCTTGACCGATTTCGATGAAATTTTCAGGGATTGTTCGGACTTATTAGGTATACTTTATAGTTTGTTCAATAGTTGAACATGCCTACCTTTATTTTCTCAAGTTACGCTCCTGCATAACAATAAATTTACCCTAATTCAACATTTACTTCGCCTAATTGAACGAAGTTCTTCAGTCAATAATAATTTTCAATGATCTATACAGTCATGTTATAGATACGAGGAAGCTATGTGCCACACCCACTTGGCAGAGGTTTTTTCTTTGGTTGATTTTCTTATTATTCAAAAAACTCACCAACCAATCTTTGGACACTTGTAATGGAATCTTTAATGTAAAAGAATAGTGGCTTTAATACTATGAAGAAAACAGGAAGAGAAGTAGGAAGGAAGCTATATAACGCCATTAGTACCTACTGTTACTGTTACCTTACCTCTCACAGTTTCAAAAAATCAAAACAAAGATCATCTACTTTTCTGTTTAAGTAGATACAATTAGGTTTTTTGCAATTCAATTTTGAAAAATTGATGTTGAAAACGATACTCGATATTTATAAATATCGGTACTTGTCTCCACCGATATTTGGAGTATCGATACCAACCTTCCGATACAGTATCGATACTTGTTCAACGACACCAATCCCTAAAGTCTTGTCCGGCGAGTCGGAACATTCAGAGGCCCATCACGAAAGTCCAACGTCCAACAAGTGACGGAGTCGGAAAGTGAATGGCTCTGTCGGATCACAGTTATCCAACTTTTCTCAATCACACGTAGACAGTTGAAGCATTTCGGCCAATAATCTCCTCAAGGAATCGGGGATTTCGTTTCTGTTTTGATCTTCTCCTTTGTTTTAAACATATAATTAAAGACACATTGGGCGATGGATTCCTGAGACAAGTGATAAAGGCACAAATTATTTCAGTTTAAACGCTTGTTTCTTCCTCTTCCAGTGAGACTTTTTTCAAGTAAAAGCGTGAATGCGGATTGGTTCATTCGGAGGTAGTTTTTATAATCGTCTACATTCACGATGTGGAGCAACTACCAGTCACAGTAGTTAACGCGATCTTCCAACAACTTCTTGACCCAAACCTTTATTTTCTTTTTTAAATCATGAGGCCAAAATTCACAAAGCTACTATTTTCCGTTTTTTTTTTTTTAAGTCAATTGCTTAGCCTGCACCTGGTACATTTTTTTTCTCAAAGTTTTCGCAGCATCAAACCTACTCTCTAAGGGGTTTTCGGGGTGCTGAACACGAATCTGAAGTCCGTTTTTCGATGAAACGCTTCCTTCATGGTTATTTTCGCGTTTTTTCATCAAAATTGCTCAAAAATTAACTCTGTTTAATCGCTTTCAAACCTACTCTTTAAGGGGTTTTTGAGGGTGCTGAACACGAATCTAAAGTCCGTTCAAAAATTAACTCTGTTTAATCGCTTTCAAACCTACTCTCTAAGGGGTTTTCGGGGTGCTGAACACGAATCTGAAGTCCGTTTTTCGATAAAACGCTTCCTTCATGGTTATTTTCGCGTTTTTTCATCAAAATTGCTCAAAAATTAACTCTGTTTAATCGCTTTCAAACCTACTCTCTAAGGGGTTTTCGGGGTGCTGAACACGAATCTGAAGTCCGTTTTTCGATAAAACGCTTCCTTCATGGTTATTTTCGCGTTTTTTCATCAAAATTGCTCAAAAATTAACTCTGTTTAATCGCTTTCAAACCTACTCTCTAAGGGGTTTTTCGGGGTGCTGAACACGAATCTGAAGTCCTTTTTTCGATAAAACGCTTCCTTCATGGTTATTTTCGCGTTTTTTCATCAAAATTGCTCAAAAATTAACTCTGTTTAATCGCTTTCAAACCTACTCTCTAAGGGGTTTTTCGGGGTGCTGAACACGAATCTGAAGTCCTTTTTTCGATAAAACGCTTCCTTCATGGTTATTTTCGCGTTTTTTCATCAAAATTGCTCAAAAATTAACTCTGTTTAATCGCTTTCAAACCTACTCTCTAAGGGGTTTTTCGGGGTGCTGAACACGAATCTGAAGTCCGTTTTTCGATAAAACGCTTCCTTCATGGTTATTTTCGCGTTTTTTCATCAAAATTGCTCAAAAATTAACTCTGTTTAATCGCTTTCAAACCTACTCTCTAAGGGGTTTTTCGGGGTGCTGAACACGAATCTGAAGTCCGTTTTTCGATAAAACGCTTCCTTCATGGTTATTTTCGCGTTTTTTCATCAAAATTGCTCAAAAATTAACTCTGTTTAATCGCTTTCAAACCTACTCTCTAAGGGGTTTTTCGGGGTGCTGAACACGAATCTGAAGTCCGTTTTTCGATAAAACGCTTCCTTCATGGTTATTTTCGCGTTTTTTCATCAAAATTGCTCAAAAATTAACTCTGTTTAATCGCTTTCAAACCTACTCTCTAAGGGGTTTTTCGGGGTGCTGAACACGAATCTGAAGTCCGTTTTTCGATAAAACGCTTCCTTCATGGTTATTTTCGCGTTTTTTCATCAAAATTGCTCAAAAATTAACTCTGTTTAATCGCTTTCAAACCTACTCTCTAAGGGGTTTTTCGGGGTGCTGAACACGAATCTGAAGTCCGTTTTTCGATAAAACGCTTCCTTCATGGTTATTTTCGCGTTTTTTCATCAAAATTGCTCAAAAATTAACTCTGTTTAGAATCGCTTTCAAACCTACTCTCTAAGGGGTTTTTCGGGGTGCTGAACACGAATCTGAAGTCCTTTTTTCGATAAAACGCTTCCTTCATGGTTATTTTCGCGTTTTTTCATCAAAATTGCTCAAAAATTAACTCTGTTTAATCGCTTTCAAACCTACTCTCTAAGGGGTTTTTCGGGGTGCTGAACACGAATCTGAAGTCCTTTTTTCGATAAAACGCTTCCTTCATGGTTATTTTCGCGTTTTTTCATCAAAATTGCTCAAAAATTAACTCTGTTTAATCGCTTTCAAACCTACTCTCTAAGGGGTTTTTCGGGGTGCTGAACACGAATCTGAAGTCCTTTTTTCGATAAAACGCTTCCTTCATGGTTATTTTCGCGTTTTTTCATCAAAATTGCTCAAAAATTAACTCTGTTTAATCGCTTTCAAACCTACTCTCTAAGGGGTTTTTCGGGGTGCTGAACACGAATCTGAAGTCCTTTTTTCGATAAAACGCTTCCTTCATGGTTATTTTCGCGTTTTTTCATCAAAATTGCTCAAAAATTAACTCTGTTTAATCGCTTTCAAACCTACTCTCTAAGGGGTTTTTCGGGGTGCTGAACACGAATCTGAAGTCCGTTTTTCGATAAAACGCTTCCTTCATGGTTATTTTCGCGTTTTTTCATCAAAATTGCTCAAAAATTAACTCTGTTTAATCGCTTTCAAACCTACTCTCTAAGGGGTTTTTCGGGGTGCTGAACACGAATCTGAAGTCCTTTTTCGATAAAACGCTTCCTTCATGGTTATTTTCGCGTTTTTTCATCAAAATTGCTCAAAAATTAACTCTGTTTAATCGCTTTCAAACCTACTCTCTAAGGGGTTTTTCGGGGTGCTGAACACGAATCTGAAGTCCTTTTTTCGATAAAACGCTTCCTTCATGGTTATTTTCGCGTTTTTTCATCAAAATTGCTCAAAAATTAACTCTGTTTAATCGCTTTCAAACCTACTCTCTAAGGGGTTTTTCGGGGTGCTGAACACGAATCTGAAGTCCTTTTTCGATAAAACGCTTCCTTCATGGTTATTTTCGCGTTTTTTCATCAAAATTGCTCAAAAATTAACTCTGTTTAATCGCTTTCAAACCTACTCTCTAAGGGGTTTTTCGGGGTGCTGAACACGAATCTGAAGTCCTTTTTTCGATAAAACGCTTCCTTCATGGTTATTTTCGCGTTTTTTCATCAAAATTGCTCAAAAATTAACTCTGTTTAATCGCTTTCAAACCTACTCTCTAAGGGGTTTTTCGGGGTGCTGAACACGAATCTGAAGTCCTTTTTTCGATAAAACGCTTCCTTCATGGTTATTTTCGCGTTTTTTCATCAAAATTGCTCAAAAATTAACTCTGTTTAATCGCTTTCAAACCTACTCTCTAAGGGGTTTTTCGGGGTGCTGAACACGAATCTGAAGTCCTTTTTCGATAAAACGCTTCCTTCATGGTTATTTTCGCGTTTTTTCATCAAAATTGCTCAAAAATTAACTCTGTTTAATCGCTTTCAAACCTACTCTCTAAGGGGTTTTTCGGGGTGCTGAACACGAATCTGAAGTCCTTTTTTCGATAAAACGCTTCCTTCATGGTTATTTTCGCGTTTTTTCATCAAAATTGCTCAAAAATTAACTCTGTTTAATCGCTTTCAAACCTACTCTCTAAGGGGTTTTTCGGGGTGCTGAACACGAATCTGAAGTCCTTTTTTCGATAAAACGCTTCCTTCATGGTTATTTTCGCGTTTTTTCATCAAAATTGCTCAAAAATTAACTCTGTTTAATCGCTTTCAAACCTACTCTCTAAGGGGTTTTTCGGGGTGAACACGAATCTGCCTTTTTTCGATAAAACGCTTCCTTCATGGTTATTTTCGCGTTTTTTCATCAAAATTGCTCAAAAATTAACTCTGTTTAATCGCTTTCAAACCTACTCTCTAAGGGGTTTTTCGGGGTGCTGAACACGAATCTGAAGTCCTTTTTCGATAAAACGCTTCCTTCATGGTTATTTTCGCGTTTTTTCATCAAAATTGCTCAAAAATTAACTCTGTTTAATCGCTTTCAAACCTACTCTCTAAGGGGTTTTTCTGGGTGCTGAACACGAATCTGAAGTCCTTTTTTCGATAAAACGCTTCCTTCATGGTTATTTTCGCGTTTTTTCATCAAAATTGCTCAAAAATTAACTCTGTTTAATCGCTTTCAAACCTACTCTCTAAGGGGTTTTTCGGGGTGCTGAACACGAATCTGAAGTCCTTTTTCGATAAAACGCTTCCTTCATGGTTATTTTCGCGTTTTTTCATCAAAATTGCTCAAAAATTAACTCTGTTTAATCGCTTTCAAACCTACTCTCTAAGGGGTTTTTCGGGGTGCTGAACACGAATCTGAAGTCCTTTTTTCGATAAAACGCTTCCTTCATGGTTATTTTCGCGTTTTTTCATCAAAATTGCTCAAAAATTAACTCTGTTTAATCGCTTTCAAACCTACTCTCTAAGGGGTTTTTCGGGGTGCTGAACACGAATCTGAAGTCCTTTTTTCGATAAAACGCTTCCTTCATGGTTATTTTCGCGTTTTTTCATCAAAATTGCTCAAAAATTAACTCTGTTTAATCGCTTTCAAACCTACTCTCTAAGGGGTTTTTCGGGGTGCTGAACACGAATCTGAAGTCCTTTTTTCGATAAAACGCTTCCTTCATGGTTATTTTCGCGTTTTTTCATCAAAATTGCTCAAAAATTAACTCTGTTTAATCGCTTTCAAACCTACTCTCTAAGGGGTTTTTCGGGGTGCTGAACACGAATCTGAAGTCCTTTTTTCGATAAAACGCTTCCTTCATGGTTATTTTCGCGTTTTTTCATCAAAATTGCTCAAAAATTAACTCTGTTTAATCGCTTTCAAACCTACTCTCTAAGGGGTTTTTCGGGGTGCTGAACACGAATCTGAAGTCCTTTTTTCGATAAAACGCTTCCTTCATGGTTATTTTCGCGTTTTTTCATCAAAATTGCTCAAAAATTAACTCTGTTTAATCGCTTTCAAACCTACTCTCTAAGGGGTTTTTCGGGGTGCTGAACACGAATCTGAAGTCCTTTTTCGATAAAACGCTTCCTTCATGGTTATTTTCGCGTTTTTTCATCAAAATTGCTCAAAAATTAACTCTGTTTAATCGCTTTCAAACCTACTCTCTAAGGGGTTTTTCGGGGTGCTGAACACGAATCTGAAGTCCTTTTTTCGATAAAACGCTTCCTTCATGGTTATTTTCGCGTTTTTTCATCAAAATTGCTCAAAAATTAACTCTGTTTAATCGCTTTCAAACCTACTCTCTAAGGGGTTTTTCGGGGTGCTGAACACGAATCTGAAGTCCTTTTTTCGATAAAACGCTTCCTTCATGGTTATTTTCGCGTTTTTTCATCAAAATTGCTCAAAAATTAACTCTGTTTAATCGCTTTCAAACCTACTCTCTAAGGGGTTTTTCGGGGTGCTGAACACGAATCTGAAGTCCTTTTTTCGATAAAACGCTTCCTTCATGGTTATTTTCGCGTTTTTTCATCAAAATTGCTCAAAAATAAACTCTGTTTAATCGCTTTCAAACCTACTCTCTAAGGGGTTTTTCGGGGTGCTGAACACGAATCTGAAGTCCTTTTTTCGATAAAACGCTTCCTTCATGGTTATTTTCGCGTTTTTTCATCAAAATTGCTCAAAAATTAACTCTGTTTAATCGCTTTCAAACCTACTCTCTAAGGGGTTTTTCGGGGTGCTGAACACGAATCTGAAGTCCTTTTTTCGATAAAACGCTTCCTTCATGGTTATTTTCGCGTTTTTTCATCAAAATTGCTCAAAAATAAACTCTGTTTAATCGCTTTCAAACCTACTCTCTAAGGGGTTTTTCGGGGTGCTGAACACGAATCTGAAGTCCTTTTTTCGATAAAACGCTTCCTTCATGGTTATTTTCGCGTTTTTTCATCAAAATTGCTCAAAAATTAACTCTGTTTAATCGCTTTCAAACCTACTCTCTAAGGGGTTTTTCGGGGTGCTGAACACGAATCTGAAGTCCTTTTTTCGATAAAACGCTTCCTTCATGGTTATTTTCGCGTTTTTTCATCAAAATTGCTCAAAAATTAACTCTGTTTAATCGCTTTCAAACCTACTCTCTAAGGGGTTTTTCGGGGTGCTGAACACGAATCTGAAGTCCTTTTTCGATAAAACGCTTCCTTCATGGTTATTTTCGCGTTTTTTCATCAAAATTGCTCAAAAATTAACTCTGTTTAATCGCTTTCAAACCTACTCTCTAAGGGGTTTTTCGGGGTGCTGAACACGAATCTGAAGTCCTTTTTTCGATAAAACGCTTCCTTCATGGTTATTTTCTGCGTTTTTTCATCAAAATTGTTCAAAAATTAAATCTGTTTAATCGCTTTCAAACCTACTCTCTAAGGGGTTTTTCTGGGTGCTGAACACGAATCTGGAGTCCGTTTTTCGATAAAACGCTTCCTTCATGGTTATTTTCGCGTTTTTTCATCAAAATTGCTCAAAAAATTAACTCTGTTTAATCGCTTTCAAACCTACTCTCTAAGGGGTTTTTCGGGGTGTTGAACACGAATCTGAAGTCCTTTTTTCGATAAAACGCTTCCTTCATGGTTATTATCGCGTTTTTTCATCAAAATTGCTCAAAAATTAACTCTGTTTAATCGCTTTCAAACCTACTCTCTAAGGGGTTTTTCGGGGTGCTGAACACGAATCTGAAGTCCTTTTTTCGATAAAACGCTTCCTTCATGGTTATTTTCGCGTTTTTTCATCAAAATTGCTCAAAAATTAACTCTGTTTAATCGCTTTCAAACCTACTCTCTAAGGGGTTTTTCGGGGTGCTGAACACGAATCTGAAGTCCTTTTTTCGATAAAACGCTTCCTTCATGGTTATTTTCGCGTTTTTTCATCAAAATTGCTCAAAAATTAACTCTGTTTAATCGCTTTCAAACCTACTCTCTAAGGGGTTTTTCGGGGTGCTGAACACGAATCTGAAGTCCTTTTTTCGATAAAACGCTTCCTTCATGGTTATTTTCGCGTTTTTTCATCAAAATTGCTCAAAAATTAACTCTGTTTAATCGCTTTCAAACCTACTCTCTAAGGGGTTTTTCGGGGTGCTGAACACGAATCTGAAGTCCTTTTTTCGATAAAACGCTTCCTTCATGGTTATTTTCGCGTTTTTTCATCAAAATTGCTCAAAAATTAACTCTGTTTAATCGCTTTCAAACCTACTCTCTAAGGGGTTTTTCGGGGTGCTGAACACGAATCTGAAGTCCTTTTTTCGATAAAACGCTTCCTTCATGGTTATTTTCGCGTTTTTTCATCAAAATTGCTCAAAAATTAACTCTGTTTAATCGCTTTCAAACCTACTCTCTAAGGGGTTTTCGGGGTGCTGAACACGAATCTGAAGTCCTTTTTCGATAAAACGCTTCCTTCATGGTTATTTTCGCGTTTTTTCATCAAAATTGCTCAAAAATTAACTCTGTTTAATCGCTTTCAAACCTACTCTCTAAGGGGTTTTTCGGGGTGCTGAACACGAATCTGAAGTCCTTTTTTCGATAAAACGCTTCCTTCATGGTTATTTTCGCGTTTTTTCATCAAAATTGCTCAAAAATTAACTCTGTTTAATCGCTTTCAAACCTACTCTCTAAGGGGTTTTTCGGGGTGCTGAACACGAATCTGAAGTCCGTTTTTCGATAAAACGCTTCCTTCATGGTTATTTTCGCGTTTTTTCATCAAAATTGCTCAAAAATTAACTCTGTTTAATCGCTTTCAAACCTACTCTCTAAGGGGTTTTTCGGGGTGCTGAACACGAATCTGAAGTCCGTTTTTCGATAAAACGCTCCTTCATGGTTATTTTCGCGTTTTTTCATCAAAATTGCTAAAATACTCTCTAATCGGTTTTTCGGGGTGCTGAACACGAATCTGAAGTCCGTTTTTCGATAAAACGCTTCCTTCATGGTTATTTTCGCGTTTTTTCATCAAAATTGCTCAAAAATTAACTCTGTTTAATCGCTTTCAAACCTACTCTCTAAGGGGTTTTTCGGGGTGCTGAACACGAATCTGAAGTCCGTTTTTCGATAAAACGCTTCCTTCATGGTTATTTTCGCGTTTTTTCATCAAAATTGCTCAAAAATTAACTCTGTTTAATCGCTTTCAAACCTACTCTCTAAGGGGTTTTTCGGGGTGCTGAACACGAATCTGAAGTCCTTTTTTCGATAAAACGCTTCCTTCATGGTTATTTTCGCGTTTTTTCATCAAAATTGCTCAAAAATTAACTCTGTTTAATCGCTTTCAAACCTACTCTCTAAGGGGTTTTTCGGGGTGCTGAACACGAATCTGAAGTCCTTTTTTCGATAAAACGCTTCCTTCATGGTTATTTTCGCGTTTTTTCATCAAAATTGCTCAAAAATTAACTCTGTTTAATCGCTTTCAAACCTACTCTCTAAGGGGTTTTTCGGGGTGCTGAACACGAATCTGAAGTCCTTTTTTCGATAAAACGCTTCCTTCATGGTTATTTTCGCGTTTTTTCATCAAAATTGCTCAAAAATTAACTCTGTTTAATCGCTTTCAAACCTACTCTCTAAGGGGTTTTTCGGGGTGCTGAACACGAATCTGAAGTCCGTTTTTCGATAAAACGCTTCCTTCATGGTTATTTTCGCGTTTTTTCATCAAAATTGCTCAAAAATTAACTCTGTTTAATCGCTTTCAAACCTACTCTCTAAGGGGTTTTTCGGGGTGCTGAACACGAATCTGAAGTCCGTTTTTCGATAAAACGCTTCCTTCATGGTTATTTTCGCGTTTTTTCATCAAAATTGCTCAAAAATTAACTCTGTTTAATCGCTTTCAAACCTACTCTCTAAGGGGTTTTTCGGGGTGCTGAACACGAATCTGAAGTCCGTTTTTCGATAAAACGCTTCCTTCATGGTTATTTTCGCGTTTTTTCATCAAAATTGCTCAAAAATTAACTCTGTTTAATCGCTTTCAAACCTACTCTCTAAGGGGTTTTTCGGGGTGCTGAACACGAATCTGAAGTCCGTTTTTCGATAAAACGCTTCCTTCATGGTTATTTTCGCGTTTTTTCATCAAAATTGCTCAAAAATTAACTCTGTTTAATCGCTTTCAAACCTACTCTCTAAGGGGTTTTTCGGGGTGCTGAACACGAATCTGAAGTCCTTTTTTCGATAAAACGCTTCCTTCATGGTTATTTTCGCGTTTTTTCATCAAAATTGCTCAAAAATTAACTCTGTTTAATCGCTTTCAAACCTACTCTCTAAGGGGTTTTTCGGGGTGCTGAACACGAATCTGAAGTCCTTTTTTCGATAAAACGCTTCCTTCATGGTTATTTTCGCGTTTTTTCATCAAAATTGCTCAAAAATTAACTCTGTTTAATCGCTTTCAAACCTACTCTCTAAGGGGTTTTTCGGGGTGCTGAACACGAATCTGAAGTCCTTTTTTCGATAAAACGCTTCCTTCATGGTTATTTTCGCGTTTTTTCATCAAAATTGCTCAAAAATTAACTCTGTTTAATCGCTTTCAAACCTACTCTCTAAGGGGTTTTTCGGGGTGCTGAACACGAATCTGAAGTCCTTTTTTCGATAAAACGCTTCCTTCATGGTTATTTTCGCGTTTTTTCATCAAAATTGCTCAAAAATTAACTCTGTTTAATCGCTTTCAAACCTACTCTCTAAGGGGTTTTTCGGGGTGCTGAACACGAATCTGAAGTCCTTTTTTCGATAAAACGCTTCCTTCATGGTTATTTTCGCGTTTTTTCATCAAAATTGCTCAAAAATTAACTCTGTTTAATCGCTTTCAAACCTACTCTCTAAGGGGTTTTTCGGGGTGCTGAACACGAATCTGAAGTCCTTTTTTCGATAAAACGCTTCCTTCATGGTTATTTTCGCGTTTTTTCATCAAAATTGCTCAAAAATTAACTCTGTTTAATCGCTTTCAAACCTACTCTCTAAGGGGTTTTTCGGGGTGCTGAACACGAATCTGAAGTCCGTTTTTCGATAAAACGCTTCCTTCATGGTTATTTTCGCGTTTTTTCATCAAAATTGCTCAAAAATTAACTCTGTTTAATCGCTTTCAAACCTACTCTCTAAGGGGTTTTTCGGGGTGCTGAACACGAATCTGAAGTCCGTTTTTCGATAAAACGCTTCCTTCATGGTTATTTTCGCGTTTTTTCATCAAAATTGCTCAAAAATTAACTCTGTTTAATCGCTTTCAAACCTACTCTCTAAGGGGTTTTTCGGGGTGCTGAACACGAATCTGAAGTCCGTTTTTCGATAAAACGCTTCCTTCATGGTTATTTTCGCGTTTTTTCATCAAAATTGCTCAAAAATTAACTCTGTTTAATCGCTTTCAAACCTACTCTCTAAGGGGTTTTTCGGGGTGCTGAACACGAATCTGAAGTCCGTTTTTCGATAAAACGCTTCCTTCATGGTTATTTTCGCGTTTTTTCATCAAAATTGCTCAAAAATTAACTCTGTTTAATCGCTTTCAAACCTACTCTCTAAGGGGTTTTTCGGGGTGCTGAACACGAATCTGAAGTCCGTTTTTCGATAAAACGCTTCCTTCATGGTTATTTTCGCGTTTTTTCATCAAAATTGCTCAAAAATTAACTCTGTTTAATCGCTTTCAAACCTACTCTCTAAGGGGTTTTTCGGGGTGCTGAACACGAATCTGAAGTCCGTTTTTCGATAAAACGCTTCCTTCATGGTTATTCATGGTTATTATCGCGATTTTCATCAGAATTGCTCAAAAATTATCTCTGTTTAATCCCTTTCAAACCTACTTTCTAAGGGGTTATCAAAATTGCTCAACGCTTCCTTCAAATTAACTCTGTTTAATCGCTTTCAAACCTACTCTCTAAGGGGTTTTCGGGGTGCTGAACACGAATCTGAAGTCCGTTTTTCGATAAAACGCTTCCTTCATGGTTATTTTCGCGTTTTTTCATCAAAATTGCTCAAAAATTAACTCTGTTTAATCGCTTTCAAACCTACTCTCTAAGGGGTTTTCGGGGTGCTGAACACGAATCTGAAGTCCGTTTTTCGATAAAACGCTTCCTTCATGGTTATTTTCGCGTTTTTCATCAAAATTGCTCAAAAATTAACTCTGTTTAATCGCTTTCAAACCTACTCTCTAAGGGGTTTTCGGGGTGCTGAACACGAATCTGAAGTCCTTTTTTCGATAAAACGCTTCCTTCATGGTTATTTTCGCGTTTTTTCATCAAAATTGCTCAAAAATTAACTCTGTTTAATCGCTTTCAAACCTACTCTCTAAGGGGTTTTCGGGGTGCTGAACACGAATCTGAAGTCCTTTTTTCGATTTTTTCGGGGTGCTGAACACGAATCTGAAGTCCTTTTTTCGATAAAACGCTTCCTTCATGGTTATTTTCGCGTTTTTTCATCAAAATTGCTCAAAAATTAACTCTGTTTAATCGCTTTCAAAACCTACTAAGTCCTTTTTTCAATAAAACGCTTCCTTCATGGTTATTTTCGCGTTTTTTCATCAAAATTGCTCAAAAATTAACTCTGTTTAATCGCTTTCAAACCTACTCTCTAAGGGGTTTTTCGGGGTGCTGAACACGAATCTGAAGTCCTTTTTTCGATAAAACGCTTCCTTCATGGTTATTTTCGCGTTTTTTCATCAAAATTACTCAAAAATTAACTCTGTTTAATCGCTTTCAAACCTACTCTCTAAGGGGTTTTTCGGGGTGCTGAACACGAATCTGAAGTCCTTTTTTCGATAAAACGCTTCCTTCATGGTTATTTTCGCGTTTTTTCATCAAAATTGCTCAAAAATTAACTCTGTTTAATCGCTTTCAAACCTACTCTCTAAGGGGTTTTTCGGGGTGCTGAACACGAATCTGAAGTCCTTTTTTTCGATAAAA